>JAUZNJ010099677.1:0-15622 GCA_034780135.1 Jordanella pulchra
CTCATTTTTGAGGAAGGGAGGGGTCAGTGCTTCTTAACCCCGGTGCTAGTTAGCACAATAGAAAGAGAAAAATACAGACAGAGACGATATAGCCGATAAATTAAATAACGTCGATAGTTTTTATTCATTGTGCGATTAATTGATTTATCGTTTATCGCGACAGGCCTACATGCCGCACTTTTCAGATCCTTTTTTCCTAAAGGAATTTTGAGAAACAATGTTCCATATTCATTCCTTACGTTTTCCGTCACACATCTCAATGAAATACATTGAATCTTCTGTTTGTAACGTGACCAAATGAGAAAAAGCTAAAGTTGTATAGAACCCACTGAAACCCATTGGAAGGCGACTGTAGCTGTCAGCTCTCTGGGGCCTTACCCACCCAGTCAGAGTCAGCACCTCTAAAGATGGCTGTCCTAACCGCCGCAGTCAGAGCAGAGTGGATTTTTCTTTGATGAAACACAGCAACGCCAGGCCAAGAACAGCCAATGACACAGCCGAGATGTAACTCAAAAACCCACCCATGTGCTAAGTCACACAGAGAAGTCTGCGCGAGGAGTCGCTGCTGTCTGAAAATGCATGAGTAATGCAGAGTCTATAGACGTGTGGTCAGCTTTGGGGCATGTTTGTTAAAATCAGAGGAGTCTCTTTACATATCTGAACAAAGAGTTAACATTCCCGTGATTAATGCGGAATGATTCAGAGGATTTGGCAGATCTTTCTTCTTTTCAGCAAAAAGTTTGTGAAACTTCTGCAAGAGCTTCTGAAGGCAAGCTAAAAATACTTTTTTATGAAGACAGGTCTGAGCCAACTTTGCAGTCATTTTTTTTTTTTTTAGATTAAGTTGAGGCCCAGAGTACATTTCTTCTGGTATTCCAGAGATATGTCGACACTAACTGAAACCAAATCATATTTCTGCTGTGCGACTTTTTAGATTTATCTGCAGAACGAGAGCCAGAATGCCTTTGGTTAGCGTAAGATGCCATAATCATACCACACTGGTCTCATAAGAATAGGGAGAGCTGACCTTCCCAATACTGAAAATGGAGACAGGAAAAGACAGAAAGCTGACAGTGTACAGTTTTCTATCTCTATCGGGATTTTTGAAAGAAAACAAACAACTATAGCCTCTTAACAATTTTTCTCTTTGACTAAATGCAACTACTGAGAGTTAAAGCAACACTTTTTCCCCAAATATCTCATGTTTCCACTCTCATCATGTCCATCTCTGGCCGAGTCTGATTGATATGATTCAGCCAAAACAGATGTCCAACCATCAGCGTTATCCATCTCTCCCTCTTTGGTGAATGTGACTCAGGAATCGCTCCGATTCCATTACCAAGCACCTCCTACTAACTCAAGCAGAGTGGAGTTTACAGGAATACCACTGTAGAATCATCACCAGGCCCAGTGCTTTGTGAATCAGTGGAACATACTGCAAACATTACACCCTGAAGCAGCCTTTCCCAAGCAGCAGGAATCACATTTGCCTATAATTCACTGTTGAACTCTTGCAGCACGCAAAGCCGTGGGCCGAGGTTCTTCAGCTCTTGGGAATGTAGTGACGGATGAGAAAGCTCAACAAAAGAATGCAACGATCATGGTACTAATTTGAGAAACACAGACGGATCCACATTTAGGTTTTCACACGATTTAAAGGCAAAGAAAAATAATAATGCAAAGAACAGATTTGTAGCTGTCAAATGTTTTAACATTGTCTTATAGGTGCTGGAAGTCTTGTGAAATATCATCGGTTAGTTATTTTTCTTTTTGCAGAAAGCAGATAAATCTTTTTAGCTCCTTATTCCAGAGTTACCTCCCAGAGTTGGGACAGATTACCAGGGTAGAGATTAACCCTAAAAAATGAGTTTGCCAGGTGGGACATATACTCACTTAACATTAGATTTCAAGCTTTATATTTAACTGTTAACTGTTCCAAAGTTCCCATTTTCTATTAAATTTAATTGCAATATGTTTTAAAACACTAACCTAGTTTTTTTTTTGTTGTTTTTATATTTTTCATTATCTGATCAAATAAGAAGGATTTTTTTAAAGCCCCACACATGTGTGCAATAGTTATCAGGTGTACAGTGTAGGTATGAGAATGAAAGATAAAAATATGCCAGTGTTTAAAAAGGCTGTTAATATTATAACTGCTAAAGTGAGGTGTCAGGAAACGTTCTGGTGATTGAGTTTCTTCCAGCTCTGGGAAGGATCGAGTAAAGTCTTGCTCCCATCTGCCACTTGTTGCTGCCCACTGCCAGTCAGCTGCCTGACAAATTTTGCTCACAAGACAGAAAGATAAGGCAGTTTAGATGTATTTCATCAGAGCAAAAGGAGCACAACCCATCAATTCAATTAAAGTAATGCTATTTATAACTATAACTGCTATGTTTCAAGGACCACTTGATATCAGCTGGTTTTCCTTCTTTTTAAGTATAGAGCTGCAAAAAGGTATAATGTATAATAGGATCATAAAAACTAATACTGGTTTAATCCATGTTAAAAATTGAAGATATCAATGAATAAATAAAGCCTAGGTGGAAGTTCAACTGAATAAACCAGATAACCCACCCTTGTGCAATCATCCGTCTGTGAAGCAGCTAATTAACATTCAACAGCGCCTCCTCATGATCCAATCAGCATCTAGAGTCCGGCTTAAAAGACTTTGAAATCAACAGCTGTTACCAAACAAGCATCTGAGTTGGATCTTATGTCAAACTTTGATTCTAATGACCCCAATTCAACCCTCCTTCATCCCCTTCTCCTGCATCCATCTAGTTCCTTCTCTGTGCTGTTGCCTATTGAAGTAATTCCTTAGACTCATACTGCTTTCTGGTCCGACAGAAGACCACCATGTTGAGCCCGGTCCTGTCAGTGATTTCTTCCCAAGGGAATTTCTTTCTTTCCACTGTCGCTATACGCTTGTTCATCATAGAGGTTCATATGCACCTCCGCCTTATACAACTACTTTGATTATATGCATCTCATGCATATAATCGAAGTAAATTTCATTGTAATGTACCCCACCGAGGCCTGAGTGCCCAAAGTCTTGAAATGTTGTTTCAATGAAACTTGTCTAATTGTCTTCCCTCCTTGGAGTTTTTCAGGTTGACGTGTTTGTTAACTTTAAAATACTTGAAATGATTGAAGAATATTAGTAGCATTTGTTTTTATCCTTGACTTTAAAGAAAACAAACAGATAAGGTGTGTATTTTGTTTATCTTTATGTAGATAACTTAATAAAGCTGCATTTTGGCTCAAGGATAGCATATCATGAGAATTTCATACCGGCTCAACCTTTTTGCAACCTCACTCTCACAGTAGACAAAAAGACAACAGATGAAAAAAATCCTTTGGTGTCAGAAGATGTGATAAATGAATGAATAAGCACCTGTTCTCAAAACAGACAACAAACAGCCCAAGACTAAGCGTTCCGGGAATAAAGGTTCAGAGTAATATATCAGAGACACGCCTAAAATGACCTAGAAGTACAATATAAAAGTGAATTGTTAATATTTTTCTTAGTAATAGTACAGACATTATAATATATGTTTTGGCATAAAATAACCATCTATAATTATTGAGTTGTGCATTTATTTTGTCGACCCGGTGGATTAGTTATGCTTAGCCTAACATGATGCTGTTGTCTAAGTTGTAATTATAGATGTTATGAAAACACAAACAAACCTAAGAGAAAGTTCTGTAGCCTTTATTTAAAAGTACACTGACAGGAAATGGGGTCAAGAGAGAGCAGACTTATGCAACATAAGTCAGCTGGCCAAGTCCTGACAGTCATGTCAAAGAGAAAGGCCTCTGTACACGGGTGGTGTGTTTTAGCCCTTCACCTAAGTGTGGCAAACTTAAATAAAATCCAAGGATATTTTTTATGCTTTGGCTTCTCTGCTGTTTGCCAGAAACATCTGATGTTGTTTTTGGCACAGGTAACTTTTTTTTTCTCTTTAAAGCTTCATAGTTAAACTGTGAAGCAGAAATATAAGATGCAACAGCCTGTTGAACACAGTACGGACATTTCTAAAGATGGAGAGAAATACAATGGTCAACCCGACAATTTTACTTGTAACAACAGCTCTTTGTGCTGCAACCTGAACCATACCTGCAACACTAAACTCCACATACTTTCTGATCCCTCAACATGTACATATGCATTCATCAGAAGTCTTATATTGTTAATGCTGCTCTGAGAATACCTGAATGCCACTTTACTTATGGTAAGGAAATAAAACACAAAGGAACAAATTAAGAAGGAAATAACTTCTGACAATTATAGGCTTATAATCCTTTTTACATGCTACAAAACTACAAATTTGCAGAGTTGACTAAGAAAGCAGTTTTATATCTTACTGGTTTTGTTTTTATTTTTTACATCTATTAAGAATATATTCTAGAGAAAATACAATAAGGCTAATAAAAAAGCTACGACAAATATTGCATGCAATGTATTTTATTGTCTGCACACTACACAAATGCTCTCTTTTTTCTTCTAAGAAAAATAAAGAAACCACATAGTTTGATGAGAATAGCTAACACAACCGAAGGCGTTTAATGTTGCTCTGCTTTCCAGCCTCGTTGCTCACTCACAGCCAAAAGTTATTCACAAGCTACTGGAAAGCTGTCATTAGGAGCTTGACAGTGCAAAGGCTCAAAGCGGAGCGGTAATGGTCGGTTGTTACTCACAACATTCAGATTATCGCCCTGCAAGCTGACATCTACATATCCAGCTGGAAACTATGTCAGCATGGAGGAATTTGTACGTTTTTGTCAGTGCCACTTTACTGCAATAGTATGTGCATGTGTGGTATGAAGCTATGTATCCTTGGGGTTCAGTAGGCAAAATCAGATCAGATTTAAATTTAATGTTTGAAGACTTCAAATAATATGATTCGTGATGATGCATGTGATAAAAACTAAAAAATAAACATTAAAAAGCTGATAATGATCAGCTCTAAAACTCTATTAATATGAGGGAGGGACTCCAACAAGCTCCATGCTCCTTTTTTCTCACAAAATATTAGGGCTAGGCAACATCTCAGGGGTCAGATGAGAAATAATAACAAATAATGCCAAATAATGCAGGATTACCTGCTACAATCAAACATTTTTAATCTTCCAACAAGGCAGGGCAAACCCTTCTTTTATTTATAGACTAAGCGTTTTCAGGTGCCTAATTCTTCTATCCAAAGTAGAATTGCTGCAGTAAATGGGAAAAAGTTTTTTAACTACTTCAACATTAAGGCGTTTACATACGGTTCCTCAAGTTGTGGATTATTCTATCAGGAGCTCTCAAACAGTAAAGGTAAAACTCTGGAAAAGAAAAGTTAAAATAAAATATTTTTGGCTTTATTCACATTTCAGTCAATTTAAAAGACATTTGACTTTTTATTAAAAAAAATGTTTAAAATAAAATGTCATTAATATACATTCCATAGGGAATATATGAACAAGATATTAGGCATCATAAAAAAGTGAAGTTCTGACAGTAACCTCAGCCATTATCACTGAGGATTACATGAAACATAAACATCCACATCTTAATCACTTTTATTCCTCAGCTATTGCTCAATTTTTAAAATCACAGGGTCTACATAGAAGGTCAGAAATCTCCAATCTGAGGCAAGTCCTTCCTCTTCTGTCTCATCTCCATCAGGTTAAACACTGCAGTCTGGATTTATTCCGAGATTCCTTTGCTTTTCCCTCAATAAATCTAAAAGTAACGTCAAAGAATGATGCTTCAAATCTGTGCAGTCCCCAAATAGCGTTGTGTAATAGGATCAGTGTGAAATGGGGCGTGATGCAAAAGACTAATGAGTACTGAGATCATTTTCATACTCCATGCTTAAAAAAAGAAAATATCAAATGCTTGAAGTATTAGAGAGCAAGTTTTGGAGGGTTAAGTTTGAATTCATTTAATTTATTATCACTGAAGAAAAAGAAAAGGTGAGATTTTTTTATATATATATCTTATGAATACTTTCAAGACTCAGCACAAATGTCCTCATCTGCCTCAGCTTTAATGAGCACACCGTCATCCATAAACACATCCCCACAATTTACGGGAAGCCAGTTCAAAGGCCTTTTTAAGGAAGACAATGAGGCGATTCATTCTGCTTTTTGAGATGCTGAGGGCACAACTGCACTTCGAGAGAACTCATAAATGCTGAGGCGCATTCAGCAGACATATGGTTTGTGTTTGGAGGAGAACAAACAATAATCAAATCTGTTGATCCTCTTCTTGCAGGCAAGAGGTTTGCTAATATAAAACTCTGTTCAGGCTAATCATAATTTGGGGGCTGTAATTACCACCCCCCCCATTCCCTCAAATCAACTCCTCTTTGTCAGGATCCATGGGGAAGACATCAACAAGAGATCCCAGTCATGGAAAATGCTCATTTCAACTGAGTAATTGGTGTTTAAAAGATTTTAACTCTCCTATTATGCTTTACTATTTTCAAGAGACAGACATACCAGTGGTATATTTAAAAAAAAAATCCACTCAAAGATGCAAAACGTTCTATGTTAATGTGGTAACATCTACTATTTCTGAAAATGCTGTTATGCCTTATTAACACTCTCAGGGAGCTCCCTTCACATGGCTTTAGATGTGACAGAGAGGGGACTTTGATTCTGGTGATATTTACGAACAGGCAAATGAGTCCCAGAGAGCTCTGTGTTTAATTATCAAGCCTAATCCAAAACTGCAAAAACACATCTGCATCACAGGCTTTATGGAGCAATTTCACAGCAATAATAAAAAAACATATATCCTTAGGTTTAAACCAAATAATTAAATGTGGTTACTCTAAAATTGTAAAATAACATTAACGCCTTTGAATTATTTCAGTTGAAATTTCCATAATGTCCTCAGCATCCCTTTAACGTTTGCTCGCCTACCTTGGAGCTGTGGAAGGGAGATGCACAGACGCGCACTTTTAGCCGACAGATGCGCTCTTTCCTCGGACTGAGTGATGAGTCGCTTCGGACTCGAGCAGCTCATGTTCTGATATTCACTCGGGTTCCGGAAAATCTGGGATCCATAGCCCTTATGTGCGCACATTTCTTCCACTTTGCCGCCGAACACGGAGAGCGTCAAGCCGCTGATGTCCGGGAAAGTTTGGGTCTGACAGCGGCTCACCATCCCGACCTGTGCTGAGGAGCTGTGCATCGATCAGTCGGCTTTCCCCATGCAACGCTTGGCCGCTCATTCAGATTCCCTATAGACGTAAAAAACAATCAAATCACTGCAAACATTTGCAATTTTTTAAGACAAACGTTAAAAAAATATTATAATGAAGTGAAACTCGTAAATAAAAAAAAAAATACCTTATCCAATCCGTTAATAACGCTCAGGATAAGTTTGAATATCATGTTTTAACAAACAGGATCCCGTATGAAAGACTGATCGATGGCATCGTTTTCAGTTACTCAGCATCCAATTCTTCCTCTCTCCTTCTGTGAGATTGACACATCGCTGCGCTGGTCTGCAGGACTCAGGAGCGCCAATAAGGAGCGGGTGCGCGTTTCTGTGGGAGGATAAGATCTGGATCAGGAAGCAGTGGCTGCACTAATGATGATAAGATGGCTATTACAACTTCATGCTAGAATTCTGGTGGGAAGTCAAGCTCTTGATTATTTTTTTTCCGTTTTCTTTTCGGATTTATGCTAACCTATAAACTCTTTGGCGGAAAATTAACTTGCATATCCTTATAACAAAACTCCCTGCTCTAGAGAATAATGAGAATCCTAACTCTTGGTTTTCCCAGAATACTTATTATCCCTTAGAACCTATTGTTTATCTATCTATCTATCTATCTATCTATCTATCTATCTATCTATCTATCTATCTATCTATCTATCTATCTATCTATCTATTAAATGAATTACCTGAAACTGAGTTGTTGAGTTCCACATCTTCAATGAGTCCAAAGGGAGGAAGATTGTTTTAAGTTGTAAAATTATGAATAACTTTCCTGTGATTTGTTTAAGATACTAACCGCAGAAAAAAAATCCATGTAATAAATGATGCTATGTCTGCTGTTGCATTTTTATCCAAATCTGTACAAGCGATTGCCTACAAGTGTTGTGGCTATGCACCGCCATCTAATGGCCATTAGACGAATAGGTAAGCACCGAAAACGTTCGACAGTAAAATTAAAACTATATGATCAAATGTAAGATAAAATGCAAATACGTCACATGAAGGGAATTCAACAATTTGAGCTGTTTTCCGATGGAGTTACTATTAATACTTTAGGTTATGAAACACAATTCTTTCTGCACAAAGAAGCCAGAAAAGACATTTGAAACAAACTGTAAGATGTTTCACTTGATGTTCCTTTTTTATTTGCATCTAAACTGCTGCAACTCCATATTAGGCCTAGCCATTCCTGCACTATTTCTGCACAAGTCAACAATTATCAACGATTTTTTTCTAGACCCAAAATGTTCTGATTATTTTATCTACTTTATTTAAATAATTAACTTGTCATGGATGAATTTGATCATGTGAAGCTAAAGGTTGTTCCTAGGAGAGCCCCCAGATTCCTATGTGGAGCCTATCATGGTCCTATATATTGTATTTTTTTTTTTTTTGTTGTTGTTGTTGTTTTTAATTGTTGTTTGTTGCTGACATTGTACTGTGGATTACACCTGTAAGTAGTTAAACTCTAGTTTACTTTAAAAATGTATATTATAATGATAGAAAGCAAAATCAAGCCAAACTACAACATTTAGACAAACAACTGTGATTCATTAAGATTATCCGGTCATGGTTGATGATACAATGGGCTTCTGATTCTGTTTCTAAAGCAATATAGTATTGACATCATTGTCATACAGCTTTATACTTTTTTCAGTTTGCACTCTGAAGTCAGAATATCTGATTTAAACAGAAGTGGCTAAAATGTCTGGAATTTACTCAAGAAAGAGCATTTGACCAATTATATGCTCATTAGGTATACTTTTTTGTACGCTTCTTTTGACAAAGCTATGAAATCCAATGTCTAACTGTGTTACAAAACATAAAATATTGCCACCCTGAGTAATTCCAGACAAATAACGTTTTATTTATTTTCTTATTTCATTTTGTTTTTTGAGGGGGGTGTCTGCATAAGGATTTGAACATCATCCATTCGACTTAAAACTATCAATCATTGAACTATTTCAAGGTTTGAACTCTTTAATTGTCAGTTTGATTGTTTTTTTTATCATAACTGTGATTTATTCAAACACAGAGAGAGAAATACATTCTTTATTCTCTGTATAAAGTCTGGAATATTTGATGGATTAATAAAAATCTCGATTTTGTTGCAACACAAGTTTTTGCGTATCAGCTGACCAATAAAAACCCAAATTTTTACCATCTTAATGGTAAAACTACAGTAATTATTAGCTGTAGGTTTGTAAAGTAAGCCTATACACGTGGAGAGTCTAAAGCAACCATTGATCAAAGATAATTACCTCTAGCAACATAATAACTTTGACTGAAATTTTTAAAGATTACAAATATGTGATGAATTAATAGGTGGATCATTGGTCATAATGCTGCATTTTGTTTGAGTAGCTACCCTAAAACAAAACGTTAGCATTTCTATAACCCTTTCAGTGATTTCTTTTTCCCTCATTGTTTTTTTTTATCATATTTAACTTGGAAACTATTTAATTTCCCGGGGTTAAGATGGTCTCAATCAGTTTAGAAGAAGCAGCTGGAATAAAACAGTAGTTCTCAAAAATCTTCCCTGGTGATTGCAAGAAAATTCCAACCCCTTATCGGTTAAGGCTGGGGCAGGTATGAGTCTCCCTGGCGCCTTCCAGGCTCAACCTTAGTCTAAATGTTTTTTACCTTCTTTCAAAATCTAAAAAATTATCACTCAGACATGCCGTAGGTTTACTGAAAAATAGAAGCATTTTTTAACTCGGCGTGAGAGTTCGGTGGGTCTTCCTTTTCTCAGTTTTATAAAATACGAGCAAAGAAAGAGTCAGTGAAAGCATCAGCGTTAGAGGCGGGCTGTAACAGGCAACCAGGGGTTATTGTGAAGCAGCAGGAGAAAGCAGTCTGACTCCGCGAGAAAGGAAAAATGTTTATGCAAAGGTTGTTAGTTTATTTAACGGCGGTATGTATGTTCTGCTATATTATTGTTCTCAGCATCACGCTCACTATTTTAAAAGTCCTCACGCCAAACCTCGCAAGGAAGCTGATCCTTAAAATGGGAGAAAAGTTTACCATGACCCAGAATCCCAAGTTTAGCTACGAGGATTGGGGCCTGACTTTTGGATCTCTTGCATTTCTTAAAGTTGCTTCTCAAACTATGTGGCTCTCATTGGGACAAGAGGCTTTTGTAGGTGGAGAAGCTCCGGACTCACCTGTGATAAGCATGGACAGAGAGAGAACCAGCATCTGCAAATACCTGAAAGGTGGGTTACATACAGTTCGTGCATTTGTATGTCTTTTTTTCCCTTCTCAACCGTAACAGTTTGTGTTGCTTCCTGTCTGCAGACAACAGACCGCTGGTTCTGAGTTTTGGAAGCTGCACCTGACCCCCGTTTATGTTCAAGCTTGACGAGTTCAAGCAGCTCGTCAGGGACTTCGGGGACGTGGCGGACTTTCTTGTTGTCTACGTCGCTGAGGCGCATTCAACAGGTGAGGTGGAGATCTTCAGATCCACGGGACTTCACTGCTAACAAGTGCAATAATTTGGCTTAACCTCTACTTTTTTGGTGGTATTTTGCACGGCACAAATCAGGCCGATGTTAAAAGAAGAAATATAATTTGTATTTTACCCTAAGCCTCACTGTAGACTGAGTCTGATCAAGAATTAGTGGTAAGACTTGACAATGAATATTCACAAACTCTCTAATCTGGTTTAATCGGATACATTATGCAAAGAATAATGGGAAAATAGTTCAGATTGTGAATGTCATCTAAGGTTTGCTTGTATTAAAACTGGTGCAAACGTGTATTTTACGTGCAGATGAGATCGTGGAAGAAGGTGCCAAGACGTTTGGGTTTGCGATGCAGCTGATAGCTTGTACAAACCATTTTTTTGCGTGTTTCCCTTTCATCAATATGCAGATAATAACCAAACCGAGTGAAATATATACGGATGGAGGATATGGAAATATAAACTATAAATCGCCGTTATCCAAATAGGAAATTTGGGAAAACACGGCATCATTTTTTGCAACCAAAGAGACATTTGTTGAAAGGCTCAAAAAATGGGGATATTCTGGGCGCATGTAAACATCTTTGAACCGTCCGAAATATTAAAACATTAGTAAATAAAAAACTATATATATATATATAATTATCTGTTTTAATCCCATCTCTTTCTTTCTTTTATGACCACTGTCAAACTGCTCACTGTAATGGCTGAAAAACAAATGGTTTGCATTCGTAATATGTGCACAACATTCTTTTAAATCACCTGCAATGTAACCTACTAAAAACATTGCAGGTGCAATTAACAACCTCTTATTTGGAATCTTTGAAGATCAAATCTTATGTGTGCAAAAAGTCACTGAGGCAAACACCAGTACTAGCTCTAATCGCAGCAAAGGGGTTTGTCTCAGTAAGACTCCATACAAATGAGCAATTTGATTTTCTGATTTGGATTTAGAGAAAAAAATGCATCATTTGCTTTCCAGTTCACATTTAATGTACTACTTTTTACAAGTTTTTTTCCTTAAATACAACAATGGAGTATGAGGTTTCAGCAATTGTGAAAACAATTATAATTTTTCTCATGTTTGCATCCAACCGTGGTCAAAAGTCATATCTTTAGCTTAACTTAAAGAGCTAGCATCAATAACATTATCGTACTAAAATGGGTTTTTAACCTATGAAACTTATTTTAAAGCTGTCTGTTCTCTGGTCTTCTGCTTCTTTACAATTTCTAAGAAATTGCCTTTGTTTCTCAGATGGCTGGTCCTTTGGCAACAACGTTGACATCAGTCAGCACCGGAGCCTCGAGGACAGGCTGTCTGCAGCACAGATCCTGGTTCAGAACGACCCCCTGTGTCCTGTAGTGGTGGATGACATGAATGATGTCTCAACCATCAAGTATGCTGCTCAGCCTGAAAGGCTGTACGTGCTGCAGGGTGGAAAAGTCCTTTATAAGGTGGGAGCTCTGGAACTCTTGCAGCTGGAATTTGCAATAAAAAGCTAAGAGGCTGCCTCTTGTAGAGGAGCTTGGTTTTCCAGGAATCTAAAATTCAACATCCCTCTATTTGGAGCTTAGCCAAAAAAGATCTAAAAAGACAAAAAGCTAACGTGAAGTAAGGGTGTGGTATTCCCTGCCCTGATCACACAGCATTGCGTGACAAGAAGCAGTAAAAAACAAACAGCCTCTGAAGAAGAATCTGTGGCATGTAGTAATTTTGTTGATAAAATCTAAACTAAAGATTGCTTGCAAAATACATCTTCCTGAAGAGCTACATTGATCTGCTCCTATTTCAGCTAAAGATTTAAGTGCAGTACAGCTTTAACTCTGTCTTTTTTTTTTTTTTTTTTGCAGGGAGGAATGGGGCCTTGGGGCTACAATCCTCAGGAAGTGCGTTCGGTCCTGCAGAAAATGAAATAAATCAAACAGCATTACTTCACCAGTCTTCAGTCAGGAAGCATGTTTTGTTTGAGACTGTTTAACATCTGCTCATCTAAGTCTGTTTTTACCTCTTTATTGGAATTAAATCAAAACACTGCTATCTCTACATGTTTATCTCTCTGACCTAACTCGATGCATTACAACAGCCATTTCAGTTCCTCGAAACTTTGCCCCATTGTCAGCCCTCAGGCTCTTCTGCTGCTCTTAGATAAACAAGGTCTGAGATGGAGCTCAGCTCTGTGTTTCTTAGTGACGGCTGCAGATGAAACCGCTGGGATCTGTGGCCAGATAAGGTGAAACACGGAGACTGAAAGCTTGGAGTTTGTTTATGGAGATTGTTGGGAGCTGATGTCGTTGATGGATGGATTTAAAGTGCAGAGTACTACAGCTGTTAAAGTATTTTTATGTTCATTTATTTCTTCAGTCTGTTTAAATATCCAAGCTTGTTCTGTAAAACTCAAACGTTATAATAAAGTTTTTTTACCTCCTATCCATTGTCTTCTATTAATCTGTTTTTTGGGTTATCCACAAGGAAAGGTCAAACATCCCTCTCTCTTGTTATACTGAAGGGATCATCCACATGACCAACGGACATGAAGTGCAGCAGGTGTTCCCAACCATTTCAGCCTGTGAGTCCTAAATTAAAAACGCAACAGACTGCCGACCCCCTAATAATACATATAATTACTAAATTCTTTTTATTCTTAGATATAAAGTGAAGAAATTGTTTGAAATTTTACTTGAATTTATTTTTATAAATGGAAAACAAGTATTAGATTTACTATTTCAAAAGGAAGATTTAATTACTTAATGAGCACCTTCTATCATTTAATGACATGTTTAAGAATTTATTGATTTTATACTGGAAACAGATGAATAGATGATAATGATCTACTTATTTCATGGTATATTTATTACTGTTTATGTATTTCATTATATATTCAGGGATCAAATCCCAATGATTGTCAAAAACATCTCATGAAAGACGAAACGAACAGCAGCAGTGGACAAATATGATGTATTTGGGTTGAACTAAAGTCCCACCACGTGTGCCTATGGCGTTCTTTCAGAAAATGGTTTCTGTTTCAGTCTTCCATTAAATAGTTTTTTCCCCACCTGAGCTGTTGATCTCCACAGCTCCTCCAGAGACCTCTCGTCTGGTCGAACTTTCAGTTTATGTGGCTTGCAGTGTCTTGATCAATTTCTATGTTGAACTCTTTCCAATTTCAGATGCATGACATAATCATTGCCTTAAATGTTCTTTGTTTTTTTATTTAAATAAGCTAACTCTGCTTTAAACTTTATAAACTCACACTAAAAAGGTTTTATCATGACTAGATATGTGTTAGAACTACAGGATGGAGAAGGGGTAGGGTAACTCATTGTGGACTTGTGTTTATGTGATACCAATTTTTTATTTTTTACATCATGTGATTCTACCAAAAGTAAATGTCTTGTATGTATTTACAATAAAAGGGAATGTGATTTTTGATTTGGTGGACTGCCTGAAATAAGCAAATGAATTTGATCAAATGTTCAGCACCTCTAAATGCTTTAGTTAACTTTCACAAATCAACCACCAAGCATAAAAACCTCAATTAAAACTAATCAAAAATCTATATTCTAATCTTACTGGACTATTTATTAATGTCCCTTTTCAGAAAATGAGCTGTGTGGTTCTTGTCCAAGTCACTGAGTCCTCGCTACACAAAGATGGCTATAAAACTTCATAGGTCTTTATCATTGCTGCTTCACAGGAAGGTTTGCTGGGTGTTGACCTATAGTTTTCACTGACATGAGAATCCAGCTGTTCGTTGCAAGACAGAGTATCTCTGACGAGCGATCAGGCTCTCTGCAGATGCGGGAGTTTGAGGAGTGAAGCTTCAGATCTATATTCACCTTCAAGTTAATGCTTAACAGTCTTATCACTGCTGATTCCTGTGTTCAATGCACTTAATGTTACACAAGAAGTGTTTGCTTTTTTCATAGCTTATCAAAGTGAATATCTGTTTTTAATGGAGTTGATGAATTATCTCAGAATAACTCTGAGCATTATAAAGAAATATGGATTAACAGTCTTTTTATTACCAACATTAAGTAAATAACATGTAGCTGTGTTGTGCTTCATCTTCTTTATTTTGTATTTTGAGCAAAATAAAAGGCCGCACTATTACATGTGTACAAGCTCAAAGAGTGAGGACAAGTAAACTGCATGTTTACGACTCTATAATAAAGTAATGAAAACACAGCAGCTTCATGTCCTTTCAGTTTTGACAGCATAAAGTGAGGCTCTAAGTTTGGTCTAAGTATGTTTGGCTCCTGCCCAGCCAGGCCACATCCTGTGGAGGCAGGGCCACAGCAGCTCACTCTGACTTCCTTTTTGTTTAGATGGGATCTAGACTAGCCTGCTGTCAAAATCTCCCAACCGTTTTTCTGTTTGGATCCAAACCTGAGCCCTAATTTATAAAGACAAACAGTAAAATAAAACGTCCCCATTTTCCCAGCAAAAAAAAATCAATTCTACTTCAGTCCACTAGAGGGCAGATTGACATACGCAGGGGTAAAGTCGGAGAAAATGTCATTTTTTGTAGATTAGACTGAAAAACCAAGAGAAAATGAAACCCAACAGGCGTATATCTTATCTGCTTCCTATAATTTAACGTATTTGAACGTCAATTTAAAAAAAAACGGCCGGAAAAAAAATGTATTTCCTGTCTTTTTGCAGCAGTATAACAGTTAAAGAAAAAAAATGAAAAAATTCATTTGGTTCTCACATCTGAGCCAGATCCGTCCATCACTTAGCTCCTGATTTCATTTCTTCGGACCCTTTCTGGTACCCCCCATTTTAAACATTAGTATGAACATTTCTACCTAAACAAGAGAAAATATGCCTGAGAGCAATCAATGTAAAGAAATCAACTCAGTGTCGCTAATGATACAGGCTAATATGCAAACATTCCTGGTTGGTTTCAGATGGGGGGGGGGGGGGGGGGGTGGCCCGTGTC
>JAUZNJ010099688.1:0-15667 GCA_034780135.1 Jordanella pulchra
TCTTTCTTTCTTTCTTTCTTTCTTTCTTTCTTTCTTTCTTTCTTTCTTTCTTTCTCTCTTTCTTTCTTTCTTTCTCTATTTATTTATTTACTTCACAATCGATTATAACGTAATTCTAGTCGTAACAAGAAAGATTTAAAAATGTATTTATTAATTGTGGACGTTTGAACAAAGACAATGGAGTTTACAATTTAACATGAACGCACCATTAATTTGAGGGGCGGCTGTTTAATATTATCTATTATAAATATAAGAAGTGTATGCTTTTTGCCAAATCCTTTTGCTAAATTGTTTATTAAAATTATATATTTTGTATAGTTACATTTGGATTAGTGACTATTTTTTATTTTATTTTTTATTCTTATTATTATTATAGGAAATACATCTTTGTAAGTGGAGCAAGAAGCAACATAGACTCAATCTACAAAAGTATGCATAATGATCTCTGCAGTTACAAGGGGGGGTTATATTGATCTTTACTTTTTTTGGATGATACCGATGTCCAATTTGGGACAAAACATCTCTGCTTTTAACATTTAGTCAAAATATATAATGATTGGACAGCAGGGCGATCAAGTTCCAAAGTTCCTTTTCTATTAAAGTCCGTGGGACACAGCTCATCAGAGAGGAAAGCCTATGGAAGATAACTATCTTGTCATCCAAACGTGTCTTTGATGTGTCCTCCCAGGAGCGGAAGTGTCTGGGATTCCGCTCAATCCATCGCTCCAAACCAACCAGACGTTTGCGGAGTGACGGAGCGTTTGTGTTTCTTCCCAGCAGAGGGGCTCCCTTTCAGCGTCTCTGTGCACCATTTATTAAGGCTTTATCAGCGCGGGACATGCTCTTTAAGGTTTGGACGTATTCTTTAATGCAACAGACCTGAAACAAAACCAAACAGTAAGCTTCAAATGCACGAAATCAACAGGGAAATCTGAAGCATATGTATTTTTTTTTCTTTCCTTCCTTATTCAGCTTCATGTTTTATTACAGGTCTGCGCAATAGTCGCGGACGCCTGCTGCCTGGACGCGGGAGGGGATTAAGTTACTGCTGCTGGCGGCGGATTATTTTATTGGCCTCCTGTCACGCCTGCTACCAGCCTTTGGTGATCCTGTTTCCAATTAAGAACGGTCGCTGAAGGAGGAAAAAAAAAAGGTATGTTTGTCCTCAAAAATAAACGGAGCGTTCCTCTTTAAAAAGAAGCGCCTGCCTCATTGTGGGTTTAACTACGCTGTAACGCCCATCCTTTGTTGCTCATTCACTCTTTGCAGGGAGAGAGAGAGCCTGTCTCTATATACACGTCAATATGTGTATTTGTTGGTAAATAAATTAAAAAGAAACGTAGGGATTGATGGAAGCGTTGTATTTAATCAGTGAAATGGTAGGACGAATAAAATCAAATAACACAAAGCCGAATATCAAAGGCGTTTGAAGCAAGGTTATTCTCATTTGCAAATTAGGAAAAGCAGTTTGCTTTGTTTAATATTTAGTATGCAATTGTAAAACATTGTATTTTGGGGGTATTTGGTTTAGACAAAAGCCGAATAGATAGAGAGCGTCTGTAAACATCCGTTTTATATTTAGCCTCGGATTCTTACTGTAATTGAGGCCTGGGTTTTAACTGGTCCTTTCTAGCTGGTTTTGCACAAAGCATTCTCAGGTTTTATGCTTTTGATGTCACAAAGGACCTTTTTAAAATTGAGGTTATGTTATTGTTTCAAAAGATTTTCGCCATTGTAAGATGTTCTAATATCTGGCAGTCCTGTTTCTAATACAATAAGCAATCCTCTGAAACCGTAGCTTTGCATTTGGGGTTCTCGTGCATAACAATTTTGCAGCCTCTGAAAGATTTACTTTCATTGTCTGGGATTAACTTCCTTCATCTTGCTAAAGACCAACTTTTCCCACAGTATGATCCTGCCAACACCATGCATTAACTAAGGTTAGTTTAATGTATTTATCTGGTTCTCATCTGACCAGGGCATCTTTTTTTTCCTCGTTAGCTGTGTTCCCTCTAACGCTTGTGACAAACTATGCCTCTTGTGGCTTTCCTCTTGTGGCTCTCATGTATAAACCTCAGAAAGTCATGACTAACAGTCGTCCTGTTAACATTAGCCTCTTGGCTGCTTCCTTTATTGATGCTCTTCTTGTCACGTGTAGCAGTTTAGGTAAAAGGGTCAAGTTTTAAGTATACAGTTGTGCATTGATTTTTCCATTCTCGGTTTCTCTGATAAAGGTTATACATTTAGGCTGTTGTCTTTAAACATCTGCACAGTTTTGTTTTTGTCCCCCTGATCTGTCTGCTGTGTTTTTATAACAGCAAAAATAAATCTAAATTTAGGTAAACAATTTGTGTCACATAAGTGTATTTGTCCTTCTTTTGAGCAGATAAGTAAAATTATTTGTCAATGACTTAAGTATTTTTTACCCTTGGTGACCTTTAAATAAATGATTGTATCTATGTAAATATTGTGCTTGATAGAAGAAGTTGTTTTCTTTTTTTCTTATTTAAATGCAAAAATCTTTTTCCGTTGGAAGATCACTTTCTAAATCTCGAGAGTGCAGATACATTAAAGTCACTTTAAGTTGACTTTCTTTTTTTGGAGTCTGCTCTCCATTAACTTGTTTGTTCACTCAAGCTTTTATAACAGACGTAACAGAACAGCTGGATTTATACTGGAATAGGAGCGCACACAGCTGGATTCTATTAACTACTCAAGAGACTGTTGGGAGAAACTGTCTGCGTTGGATTTTTTTAAGGGGTAATGGAAAAAAAGAAAAAATACGTGTATCCCCCCCCCCCACCTTATTCAAAATTCTACGCTACTTTAAGACACTCAAAGGTTTGGAGGGTTTTTATGGTAGCAAAATGTAAAAAAAATGGTAGCAAAATGTAAAAAAATAAAAAAATAAAAAACAATTGTAGGTGTGTGAATAACGCTGTGACTTACTGCAAACTGCGTCCCTCATGTCTGATGAATATGTAGCTGTGCGAGCTGTGAAGCATTAGCTGGATGTCAGGCAGCTTCCACTGCCCAACCCCCCTCCTTTCAATAGCACATAATGTTTTGGTCCTAGGCAGATCATGCCCCCCCTCTATCTTTAGCTGTACTTTCACAGAACAAAGTCTAAACCAAAGAATTTGCTTTCTTTTTATACAGTTTACTTTGTGCTCCCTAACAGACAGAAAGCTGATAATGGTTCCTTTAAATCTCTGCCATCAAACTCCAGTCCTATAGGGCTGCCTCTGCTTCAGCGCATCAGAAACAGATAATTAGGACATTAGCAGGACTCTGTAAACCTCTCTGATGTCAGGTGTGTTAGAGCTGTGACCTATAATGAAAAGTTTAAGGAAACCCCACCTTTAAAAAAACACCACATTTGTTTATATATAGATTTGTTTCCTATAAAGATAGCCTTTGTTTCTAACTTAACTAAGATAAATGGACAGATTAGCTTTAAAATTAAATAAATCTGACTCCAGTCAAAAGATGATTTTTAAAAAAGCATTCATGTTAGTGATTTCTGTTGAGTTTAATACCCCCAGAAAAAAAAAAAGAGTAATATAATTGCATACTAAATAGCATATCAATAGAAGACGGCATTACCCTTAAATCTATATGATATTATAGTTAACATTATACAATTAGACTGGTGATGTACTGATCTAATATTGAAAATAATTTCGATATCAGCCGCAAAAAGCAAATATCGGAATAAATGATAAATAAAATGAGAATAATTCTCATACCTATTATTTTGTTCTCTGTTTGAGTAAAATCACCTGATCGTGTCTTTTCTAGCGTTTCACTCTTTAAAATAAGTAATAAATGTACGTATTATTCACGTTGATCGAATCGGGTGAATATTGGTATCTAGAAAACAATCTGTATTGTATTGGAGATCTGATGGGATATCTTTAATTGAGACGTTTAATTTAGACACACAAAAATCTCTGAAAAAAATGATCAGAGGGTAAAAGACGGTGCAAAGAAACTGCCTTTTCGTATATATCAATATATCATAAAATGTAAACAAAAGTTAAACTCATTGTCTTATGCTTTGACTTTCATTTATGTAACAAGGGAACAAAATAATAATAATAATACTAATAATTAGAAAAAAAGATTCATATACAACTTTTTCTGTGAAAAAGAAACAATGAATGATAAAAAAAATGCTCTTAATACAAACAGTACAAACAATAAGAGTCCGTTCCTTATCTTAATTTTTTTTTAATTTAGCCTCTTTTATTTCACAAATTCATCATGCTTGATTAAAAACAAGATAAAACTGATTCTAACATCCGAGTAAAAACTGATGGATTCCATTTGTCAAATAAAACAAAAAAAGTTTGTCTACATAAATTTGCTCTCCTGTGTCTCCCTTCCGATCTATTCGCAGGGATGTCTTTCCGCAGAGGTGTGGTGCGGCAGAGTAAATTTCGCCATGTTTTCGCTCAGGCGTGGAGGGCCGAGCACTGCCTGGACGACGTCAGAGTGTCCCGGGTGACGTGGGACGGCCCCCTCTGCGCGGTCAACACCAAGTTCATCGCAGTCATCATCGAAGCTGGTGGGGGAGGGGCCTTCCTGGTTGTTCCCATCAGCAAGGTTTGCTTTACATTCAATAAACTGGATCAATACAATGCTTTATAGCCAAGAGCTTTTTCCGCCAGATTCACTATGACGTCGTCCATTATATCTCATCCATGTACGCGCAGCACTTTTACAGGCCAAATTCCAGACAGGGTGCTGTGATGCAGCCTTTCAAGCCAGCGGATCAGAGCTTTTTGTTTTCTTCAAACAGAGCGGCAGAATCGACCAGTCCTGCCCCACGGTCTGCGGACACGCGGCGCCCGTTCTGGACATCCAGTGGTGTCCTCATGATGACAACATCATCGCAAGTGCCTCAGAGGACTGCACAGTGAAGGCAGGTCTAGTTCATGCGGAGGCAGTTTGTGGCAGTTGGTCAGCGTTAGTTCAACCACTGACATCAGTTAATAACCACAAGTTAAGGTCCAGGTTTTAATATGTTATTATATCAGCAGCAGAGATTGTCTTTAACATTGCTTTTTGCAAACTAGTGAAAAAAACAACTTATTCTTATTCTGGAAACGGGCTTGTTTGTTTTGTTTGTTTTTTTGCTCAAAATAAGCTTTGACTGCAGAAGTTTGATGGTTTTTTTTAATCCTGATTTCTCTCATCCCAGTCACACTCATACATACAGGATCATATATACACACACACACAGTCACCACCATGTCAAATCCTTTTTACTAAGTGATATTTTAATTTGACAAGCCCACCTATTCACTTCCTGTAAGTGATTTCTGATTAACTTGGGCTGCTGGCATCAGAAGTTAGCTGTTCCTGCACCACAAGCTTCACCAAAGTCTGCAGCCACTGACCTTCTGGAGGAAAGTTTCACCATCAGACAAGACAAAGGTTGAACTGTCGAACCCAAATGACTAAAAGAGTGTTTAGAGCGCTCAGGATGAGGCTTTCAAACCTAAGTACAGTTAACCAATGCATGATGATGGCAACATGGTGGTGCTATTTGTGCACAAAGTAGAGGCTAAACCTTCAAACTCTGAAATCAACAGCTATCATTAAAATTCTTCAACGCTGTATTTTATATAAGCAGCTCAAAATAAAGAGCTACTGAAATAAATCCTTAACAGCCTCAAATTAACATCAAATTCATGCTTCCTGAGGACCAAAGCATGTAAGATATTCATTGGAACTATGTGTGCTCGTGCTTGTTCTTTTAAATTTGTTATTATTTCAAGTTTAGAACCTAGTAGCTCTGTTCTTAACAGGAGAGGCAACTATGGAAGCCCTTAATGATATAAATGAGACATAATCTATTTAGTAAAGCAGTAACTATTAAGAGGAGGAAAGTATTTTTGTGGAAATATATTTTATTTTGTTGCTTTAAATGTTATTGCAATATAAAAATATATATATTGTACTCTCTGCATGACCAATTTAGATGAAAAGCTTTTTTCTTTCCAAGCACTAAGTTTTACGGGTGGTTGAGATTCACTGGGTCTGTTTAAGATCAGGAAAGGGCAGGAGAAAGGGAAGCATCAACACGCTGCTATATTACGTTAAGTTTGCTGTTTGTTGTTTAAAGGTGTGGCAGATCCCCGATGGTGGGCTGACCAGCCCGATGACCGACCCCATTGTGACCCTGGAGGGTCACAGTAAAAGGGTGGGAATCCTGGCCTGGCACCCATGTGCCTTCAACATCCTATTAACTGCAGGTGGGGTCATTGTTTTTCACCTCTGTGCTTCCTGAAGGGACACTTTCCTAACTTCTTTAACAGCTTATGTGCAGGTTAGGCATTAACTGGGAAATGCTTCTGTAGATTTACAGAGAGAATTTAATTTATAAGAACCACATATGCTTGTTGAATATTTAATTTTTTATCTCAGAAAAAAAACCCACATCCAGTCACAGTAAAAGAAACAGGAAAAAAAGCAGTCCAAGCTCCAACATTTATAAACAGAATTGTTGATGGCTGTAGCACAGCTGATATTTTTCTCCAGGATGATGTCACAGCCAAACAGGAACAGACTAGATGCAGCTAGAACATAAAGTTAGAGGTTGAACTAACAAATACTACAGAACGGGAGGATAGGGATTGAATGAAGCAGATAGAATGATGGAAAGTGGCCCCTATGTCCTCCAGAAACCTGAGCCTATAGCAGCATAACTATAGAGATAGTTCAGGATAACTGGATCCACTCTAACTATAAGCTTTATCAAAAAGCAACGTTTTAAGCCTAGCCTTAATAGTTGGGCAATTTTTTATTGTTTTCTCAACATTTGTTTTTATTTTAAATTTGTTGAAAAGCATCCTTCATATCTCTTAGAAGGGATTTTCCTCAGGGATTTATTTTCATGGGGAAAGATCAAAGGAGAAAGTAAATAACGTGACAAATAATTGCAGTTTTGAACACACGCCAAAGTTTCCCTATTTAGTTTTCTATTGAAATGTCTCCAACTAACACTAGCTTTGGACATAGTGAGCTTCCTCTTCAGCTGACCCAGTATCATTGAATCTCCTATAGAGGGTCGACTCAAGTTTCCTCTCATTGAAACCAGTGAAGAATTTATAGGAATATATTTATATATATATATAAAGCCTGTTTCACAATGTTGTTGCAAAGTCAGCACCTCTTTCATTCGTTCCCAAACATAGTATTTAAACTATAAAGTTTGTCAATCATGTCGTCTCCCCATCATTAGGTGTTTGTTGCAGGCTTCATAATCTGTCATCTTTCCAGGCTGTGATAACGTGATGTGTGTGTGGAATGTTGGCACGGGCGAGCTGGTGTACCAGCTGGGTGACGCCCACCCAGACCTGATCTACAGCGTCAGCTGGAACAAGGATGGCAGCGCCGTGTGTACTGTGTGCAAGGACAAAGCCCTGCGCATCATCGACCCACGCAGGGGTGCTGTCCTGAAGGTCAGAGAGAAGGTTCATGACGGCACAAGGCCCATGAGAGCGGTGTTCCTCACTGATGGTAAAATCCTGACCACAGGTTTCAGCCGTATGAGTGAAAGGCAGCTGGCTTTGTGGGACACAGTAAGTGGCAGCTCCAGCTCAGAGGTTTGCAGCAGAAATATTTGTTATCACAGTTTGTTAATAATATATTAAAATGATCTTATTACAACCTCAAACTCTAGTTATCTTACTGGAGTTTTGCACAATAAAATAATTAAGAATTGCTTAGAGTTGGATCTAACATGAAATATGGTTTTCATTTAGTTTTAGCTGCAGTGGTGTGTCATCAATGCCTGGAAACTAAAATTGTGTTGCGTTTTTTGGTTATGTGCGAAATAGCCAGAGCCCAGCAGACTGAATATAAAGCATTAACTGCATGGAATTAAGGTCTGGACTTTAACTAGGCCATTTGAACCCAGAAAATATGCTTTGATCTAAGTCATTTCACTATAGATGTATCTCATTGTTATCCTGGTGGAAGGCAAGCCTCGTCACCTGTCACCTCTGAAGTCTTGTTCAGTCTCTAGTATCTCTGACCAGCATATCAGCCTAATTACAATTATAGTTATAATCATTATTATCAATAAGAGTATTTAGACTTAATGGTGGGACGCGACTAAAATTTGTAACAAAGTTAATTGCAGGGCTCAATATCGACAAAATATACCAACTGTGATGTTCTGTCACTAATACTGGGGAAAAAGCAACCTCAAGAAATCACAGTAGTTTCAGCAGTATTATTTTGTACCTTTATTGTTTCCATAGTTAGTTTAGGCTTTGTGAAGAACTTTTTTCTTAATCAGCATCATATGGCCAGGAAAACATTTGCCTTTTTATTGAGACTACTTAGTAAAGTTTGGAAAGAACTCAAGGCAAGGCAGATTTATTTGTATAGAACAATTCAGTAAAGGACAAAGTGCTTTACTAGAATTAGACAATACATAGAAATAAAAAATAAAAAGAAAAGCAGAATAAAAGCAAATAAAAAATATAATTAGTTTTTTTTTCAACTGTTTTATTCAACTCTTTTTGAATAAAACAGTTGATGCCTTGCTGCAAAAAAAGAGCAAAAACAAAACGTCCCGTGTTCAATAAACACATCCAGTATCTGTGCTCTACTCGAATATCATTTGCATTCAATTCAAATGGGAAACAAACAAAACAATTTTTGTTTTCCAGAAAGATCTCTCTGAACCAATGGCTGTACAAGAAATGGATACAAGTAATGGAGTTCTTCTTCCCTTTTATGACCCCGACACCAACATGGTCTACCTCTGTGGAAAGGTAAATACAAAGCAGCCCTGAATGTACGACTTAATCTACCTTTCATATACATGCAAATCGGTTTGATTTCTCTTCGTTTCAGGGGGACTGCACCATCCGTTACTTTGAAGTTACAGACGAGTCCCCGTATGTTCATTTCCTCAGTTTATACAGCAGCAAGGAGCCTCAGAGAGGCGCAGGATTTCTTTGTAAAAGAGGCGTTGATGTCAACAAGTGTGAAATTGCCAGGTTAGTGCTTTTAATCTGCTCACATTTTATGCTCCGATCAGTTATATCATGTCTACAGTCTTCTGCTAAAACAGGTAAATAAATGGCAGCAAATTAAAATCTCACACAGAATCTCCACTGTTTCTTAATTAACAGACGACATGGGGAGCTTCCTCGCACATCCATCCGTCTTACTTCTGACCCATCTGTTGTTAACAAGCTCAGTTTTTCTCTCATTTCACCAAAGTTTAATTTAAAGTCCCTTTAGCTTTTAAGAAACTCCACATATGAATGATCTTGTGACTCCGAGATGGCACTCTGTCCTGCAGTACGCCAAAGAGGCATTTTATTTTTATTTTTTAACCGCTTTTATCTTCTGTTTTATGCATGGTTCCAAGCTAACGCTTGTTTTTCACAGATCTAGTTGCTGTGAACATCCGAATTTCTGCTTTTGCTCTTTATTCCACCGTTGTCTTGTCAAACCCCATCTTTTTGTCGCCTCTAAAAAAGGCTTAAATGGTTTTTAAAAGTTGACTTTATGTGTATTTATTCCACTTCTGGAAATATATTTCCACCACTCACCTTTACCACTAGTTGAAATCAATACTGATTAGGAATGAACTTGAAATCGACGTCAGTAATTTCATGTTTACTTGCAGATTCTACAAGCTGCATGAAAGGAAAGTGGAACCCATTTCAATGACTGTACCACGCAAAGTAAGAAACACACTTGGTTTTTAAGAGAATGATCTTAGGTCAAATGTAAAAATGTTTTTTTTATCTGTTTATCTGACGTTCTTTACTTTATTTTGCCCCAATAGTCAGATCTTTTCCAGGGAGACCTGTACCCAGACACTGCAGGCTTGGAGCCGGCTCTGTTGGCAGATGAATGGATCGCCGGGCAGGACGCACCCCCTTTGCTCGTCTCTCTGAGTGGAGGGTACGCTGCACCTCCATCCAAACACAGAGACACCATCAAAACCAAACCTAAGCTCGGTTCTCAGGATTCTGGGGCTGCGACAACTGTAGCATCCGTTCCCACATCTACAGCTACCTCTGCCACCAAAGAAGTGGAAGAAGAGACGACACAGCCGCGAGTGTCCGCCAGGGAGACGGATGGAAACGCGGAGAGGCCGAGGAAAGAGGTAACGTCCTTCAGCCCCGGGGGGCAAAACGTTTCTGCTCGGGACTGCTTTCTGATTCGTTGCTCTCCTTTGTTCCAGGATGAAATGTTGAGTGAGTTGTTAGCAGAGATGAAGGCCTTACGAGCTGTTGTGCTCGCTCAGAACCAGAGGATTGAACTGCTGGAGAGGCAGCTAGCTCGGATCGAAGATGGCGACGTGTGAGGAGGCATCAATATGACTGCAATTGGATCGTATTCCTGAAGACACTATAGACTGTAGCCTCACTAGTCTTAATAATAACTTAATGCTTTGTTAGTGTTAAAAACTGCGAATCACTGCGGCTTCCAGCTGCTATGATTAGGACTAAATTGTCCATATTAGTTTTTTTTCATCTGCATAGAGTAAAATTTATAGCAAAACTGAAGGATCCTTAGCAGTTACTGGATGGTAAAACTGAACTTATTCAATGAATGTTTTGATTCTGTAAAGACCCCTCATTTATTTTTAATCCGAATTATAAGTAATTAATGAAAAGTTGATGACAGTTGCCTCTTAAAGCAACCAGTTAATTACCTCCAATGTCATTTTTTTTTTTTTTTGTCGCTGACAGTCATAAACGTCACCTCTAAGGTTTATTATTCAGGTAGTTTTATGATGCAAAATTCTCAAGTTATGGTTGTAATCTTATTCCATGAATTGTCTTTCGTCTCTGTCTTCTTTATAGTTACATTCAGATTTATGAAAACAGAGTCTCAATATACCGTGTGAGCAGTGTGTGAGTGATAGGTGGTGAGAATGGTGATTATATTTATATGTTGTGTCATTCTGTGTCGTTGGTGCAGTAAGCAAAAAAAAAAAAGGTCAAGCACTATTGGAACCGGTGTGTTAAACTAGGACAGTTGATGTGTTTATGGGTCATTGTGAGGTTTAAAACTTGGTTGTTATCATACATATCTATTCGTAATTGTTTTACAAACAGGAAATCAACAAAGCAAAAACATTTCCATACATTTGCAACAGAATATGTATTTGTGTTAAAGTACGTAAGGCACTTTTAGTTATGTTGTTTTCATTTTTTTATTTGTAAATCCCTGCATATTAATTTAGAGGCATTAAAATGTTTATTATGTAGCAGTCAGGGGTAGGATAACTATGTTACTCTCCAGTTTAGCCCTTTAATTCTTTCATTCTGTATGCACTGACCTCTTAACACTGATATGAACAGGTTTAACTAGATTACATTGACATGATAACTAAAACTTTGCTTCATATTTTGTACGAGAAAGCCTTTGATTTACACTAATGTTTGTTTCATGTTTTAGCTCTGATTACTCTTGAATACTGTGTTAATTGTTAAATAGACCATGAGTGGACTTTGTTTTTAATCCAACTTTCATTTCTAATAAAATCTTGTATACATGACTTGTCCAGTTAATCTGATTCTGAAAGCTGAAACTAGTCGATTGGAACCACAGTGGTAGAGAAACTCGTATCAGAACAGATACTATCTGAGAAAAAGGAATACAGGGACCATATTTTTATTCAATATTTTTAGTGTTTATAAAGTATCATAATCTTTTTTCATAGGTATTTTATTTATTCTGAGCTTTTTCTATTTTTGCTTGATTTGGTAATTTAATTGTTTAAAACAATAACAGTTAAGGAGAAAATAGGACCAATGGGAGTGTCCAACTCTTCTAGATAATAGTTTATCTATTATACCAATGAAATTTAATTTCCCTTTGGGATAAATAAAGTAAATTTGTATTGAATTGAATTGAAAGTAAGGCTAATACCACATTTCCCAGACCACAGCTTTCAATCTGGAGTTCCAACTTCATCCCTCTGGGCAGTGATTTAGACTTTTTATGACAAAAAGCAACATGTAAGAACTACTTTTTACCCACTGCAATCAAGTCTCTAAATTAAGCTTTTAAAAAACTTTTTTTATTTTTTTTATTAGCTGGTGTTCACTATGTTAATGTCTTGTATAAGTCTGTAAAAAAATACCTGGCTGCAAAGCAAATAAATTAAGTTACTCATACAAGCTACAAAGTCTATCCTCAAAGGATGATACTGGGGAAAATAAAGCTAAGTGGATTAGATTTTAGCCCTACTACAGTTAACAGAATCATAAAGGAGACATTTTTTAGGATTCCGTATTTCAGTATCTTGCAATACAAAACAGTTGGATCACATCTGTAAGTGTAACTTATAATGTAACTTATTGCAGTACTGTGAAATCTTGTTTAATTAAGCCAATTTGAGTTTAAAAAAAATCTGTGCTTCGTTTTTTGGAGGATATTTTAATATTATATTAATTTTGGGTATTGTATAACAATATAATTAATAACCCTCCAGGTGTTTTGATCTTGACTCGGTTCGCCCCCTGGGTCCAGGTCTACCAAGGGAGGCATCCAGGGGGCATCTGAAAAAGATGTCCAAGCCTCCCTCAGCTTACTCCTCCTGATATGGGGGGGGGAGTCAGTGGATCAGACACTTTCTATTTTATTTTCCTTCTTTCCAATATGCTAATTTTAATCTAATATATTTTTCTAGTTTATTGCAAAATATATTTTTAATATGTATAGTACTTACATGTAAGTACTTACTACTTTAATGTGAGTTTTTAAGTGTTCACACTTTAAGGCATATATCTGTTGTTTTATGTAAACAATGTAGAATGGCCATGTTATCGCTCAAATATTTAAAATATTTTAAGCAAAAAATATCTTAACAGTGATAAAAGTCTGGACTACATTATGATTAGTCACTTAACTTTGTGTTACACTTTATTCGAAATCCACGTTGGTTTACAATAATGTTTCTTTTATGTATAGTTTTTAGTAATGTTTTTGAGGTCTGATCATGCTTCTGTATACAGTTTGCCAGTATGTTAATTGTTAATGTATAAGCAATTGAGGTTAAACTGATTCAGAAAGGAGAATAGATTTTTTCTTATTAGAGAATTCATTTTAGTAAGAGTGTATATGTCATGTTGGGTTTTAAGCTCCGTGCCCACAGGCAGAACACCAAAACAGGAGAGCGAGAGTCAGTAAAACGGGATTTATTAAGGTAACACTGAACAACAATAATACGATGTAAGCCAGGTTCCTCGGAAACCGGCTGGGACTGGAAATGGACTGTCACTGAGGAGGGAGAGCAGAGTGGTAAGTTCAGGTGGAGTGGGAGACTCGAGACGCAGGAGAGGGTAAGGTTTAGTCTTACTGTTTGATGGAAGGTTCTGAGTTTTGGAAGGAGGTTGTGGTTGTCCGGGGTCCGAGTCTCTTTTTGAGGTCCTGAAGCAATGGAGGAATGCGGCGGGGAACGGAGAGGTCGGCTCAGGTTCAGCGGAGACACAGAGGAGTGATTTAGCTGGCAGTCGTGGGAAACAGAAGATACTTGTAAACAACGGAGAGTTTGATCTAGGAGCTCGGGCAACCATTGGGTAAACTCCACCGCGTCACAAGGAGGACTCTGAGAACAGGACGACAGCCAGGGTCTGATCGGTGGCTCAAGGGTTTCCAGAGGATCGCCTAAAGGTAGCAGGAAACAGAATCAGAATCTCTAGAAAGCACAAGACAACAAGTGGAAAACGAAGAGACAAGCTCAGGAGGCTCTGTGATACCAGTTGCTGGCAAACACTCGGCTCCGAGGGACTGGCAGCTCACTCGTCTTTTACACCACCTGATGAGGCTTGATGGGACGCAGCTGTGCAACTGGAGCCACACCACACTCCTTCCATGACTTGGCACCATCTGGTGGTGAAAGAGGGACAAGGTGCACAGAAAAAACCCCACAAAAGAACACAGAGAACCCCGGATCATGACAGTATATTATAAAGAACAGTATTTTTTAAGGTAGTTTAAATTAATAACACCTTTAAAACCTGTAAGCATAAAAAAACAAAACTTCACATCACATAACTTGTTGCTGTTCTGATCAAGACTGCAATTTGTAGATGTTGGTTTTTGGCTAAACATGGTATCATCTGCATAGAGTAAAATCTATAGCTAAACTAAATGATCATCAATCAAAATCAAGTATAAACACAGTTTGGAATCTTAATATTTACAATTTGTAGTACTAAAAATCTTACTGGAGGCATACATTTTCTAATGTTAGCACTCTTTGTAATTTTTGCATCTATACCACAAAGTTATAATAAAGTATGTGTCACACATGATGTCATCTGCATAGAGGGAAATTTATTTATAGCTAACGATTTTTTTAGCAGATTAAAAGGTAAGTATAAGTAACATTTAGAACTGGATAATTCATTTAGCGCTGTAAGCTTATTTGAAGTATGTTTCCTTTCTTATTTGCCTCTGTTCATTGTTTATTCGCAGAATAATGAAGCGAGTCTATAACCCAACTATGCTTTCTTGATTAAGTGTCTGGTTAAACCAACCCAAGGCCCGAATGGAAAGATTTGACGACATGGTTCACCTTTACGTGAGAAAATATAGAAAATTGTTGAGATAAAAAAAGGAAGTGAACATAAATAAATGCAAATCAGGTGAAAAGATTTTGAACACTGACTGGTGTTCGAAAGCAAGTTTCTTTGTTGTTTCTTTACATAGACATATAAAGAAAAATCTGTGGTCCTACAAAACAAAGCTCAGTCAGTCAACTGTGCAAAACCACTGAAACAAGTTCCTTCTTCGTCCGACCAAGTTTTAAAAAAGAAAAGCTCTAAAATGACCACAGAATACAAATTATAGCTTGATGAATTTAAAAGCATTTCTAGAAATTAGTCCATATAAAGGTTATTCGGGTTGATCTTGATTTGATGTTCTTGAAGTCGTATTTTCTTGATTTTAATTAGGTAGACAAACTAAATGGAAAAGTAGATAAAAGTGAGCAATGCAGTAAAAGGAAAACTAAAATTATAAAAAACTTTCATAACAATTGTAATTCTAAACTATGATTTTTGTATTAAATTAGCCTAAAAATCCGTAATGGATGGGCAACCATTATAGCATTATCTAATTATGAATTTAATTCTGTTTTAATATATTTAAGAAGTGTACAGTTGCAGACGTGTACAGATTTAAATGAAGCCACCATCATAGAGTGCAGAGCATGTGAGCCCGGGCAGCCGTGCAGAAACAGGATGTGGCCAAGTCATTTCAGAAGCTCTGATGTTTAAACTTTTCACTTTTGGAAGGTTTCAGGTTTGCAGATGCAACAATGAAGACGTTCTTGTGTTTTAATCTTACCAATTTGATCATAGTTTAATATAGCATCATATGTTTTTCAGTGCATAGAAAAAGCTGTATTTTAAAAGTATAAAAATTGTACGAAACCTGTTTCCTGAACTTTGTGCACTTTAGAGATGAGTTGTTTGCCTAGAAAAAACACTACAACAGGAAATAGATAATTAAACTGAATATATATATATCTATATTTATATTAAGTACTTCTGATGTTTTAAAAGACTACATCACCTGTTCCACTGCTGTGAAATATAAAAAAACCTGTTCCTCTTTCTATAAATATTTGTGCATTTTCATATCTTTGCCCTTCGCCAGCAGGGGG
>JAUZNJ010099699.1:0-21372 GCA_034780135.1 Jordanella pulchra
GGTTATGTAGAGAGTTGTGTCAATCAAATTAGCTTCATGTCATGGCCTCTTCACTTCTTGTAAGTGATTCTGATTGATTACAGCTGTTGACTTCTCATGAGCTCATTTGATCCAGTGATTAGACTCAGCCACAAAAGCTACAATGGGAAAGTCAAAGGAACTCAGTGGATCTAAAAAAAAAACAAATCATTGACTGTAGATCCTCAGGAAAAAAGTGAAAAACTGCTTTAATCGCCAAGTTTAAACTAACACTGTTTTGGGTAAACAACTTCATATATAGAGAGTGACAATTTACATAAGAAGTGAGAATACTTGGATGAATAAGTTATAATAAGCACAGCATGGATTGGAGTACCCTGACTGTTCACTCTGTTCATTAGAGACAGACAGGAAAATAAATACTCTCTTTGGTGGATGGTTTTAGTGAACAGAGGTCTGTAGCGCTGACCTGAAGTTAAAACAGTTTGTCCAGGATGTGTGGTTTCTGCAGAGATGTTAGCTGCCTTTTTCATGACCCTAGACCAGGGGTAGGCAACATTGGTCCTCAAGTGCCACTGTCCTTCATGCATCCCTGCTCCAACACACCTGAAACAAAAGGCCAAATTATCTCCTTGGCATGTCCGTAAGTTTAGCAGAGGCCTGGCCATTAACCATTTGTTTCAGGTGTTATGAAGAAAGGCTGCGTGCAAAAGGTGCAGGACAGTGGCACTCGAGGACTGACGTTGCCTACCCCTGCCTTAGATCAAGTCCTGGATGGATGGAGACCTGATTATTGGTTCTACTTTGGCTTGTTCTGTTTTGGAGATGGACAAACATGAGACAACCTAGACGATGGTGGTGTAGGTCTTCAAATTCAGTCCTCATGGTGCAGCATTCTGCACCGTTTAGATTAATCCATGTTTTATAGCTCCTTTCACGGACTGAAAACAATGTGATATATTTCAATGGGCGGGGCTTAGTTGGAGGCAAAACTTCTTAAACGCAGCATGTTAACAATGCTGGTGAGCCTGTTTTAAAACAGTATTTTGTAGGAACAGACATGGAAAACTCACATTTGAGTAATTATGTTAGTACATTTACCCACCGACACCGTGAATGTTACTTTGAAAAGTTGACTCTGAGCGGTGGGACGACTTTCACTGCCCCCCACAGTCTTACTGACTGGATAGGGGATTTGACAGGATTGTCCACCGTACAAAGGCCAGATATTCACCTCATCAAGAAACCAAGCATATATACGAAGAACAAATTGAAAGCTTATAAATCATATTATTTGCTAACATAACAAATGCAACGTTTTGCTGGACACACCTGAAACATACAACTAGCATTGAGTTAAAAATTAACATTAGCTCAGGTTACTTGCAACAGAGATCCCCCAAATGAACTTAAAGCAAAGTCCCAATTTAGTCTAGCCCATAATGTTACTCAGGATGAAACTATTCCTTAAATATTACCTAAAATGAAGAGTGCACTGCAAACACGAGTGTTATTGATGACGTTTTTTAGTCCAGTCCTTTTATCTAATCGCATTTAGCCAAAGCTGTTTACGGTTTTTCTATCTGGCAGGGGATTGTATGCGATAAAACATACTTTTCGGTTTTGGCACTCAAAAACACAACAAGACGACATTTTCCTAGGCAGCTGTAACCGTCGCTTCCAGCCTCGCTGAGTTTTGCCTCCAGTTTTTTCACGTAACGCTACAGTGACTTAGGCCATGAAGGGGTCTATAAATCTTAGGACTCCTGTCATCATTACGATTACCCTAGGTCCTCCACACCAACCATCTGTTGACTCTCACTTATCAACAAGGAACCCTAACCTCATCTACTCTCAGCCTTGTTCCTTCAGAACCACTTTTTTAAGGTTTGTCTCATCTAAAGATCACTGAATTGCCTTTTTGAGTAAAAGCTGCTTTAAAAAATAACAACAGAATTGTTGAGGTTCAGGAAGAGTCTTGGTTTCTTACCGGTTCTCCTCCAAGACAGCGAGGGCAGCAGAGCTGAGGAGGTCTGGGCCGGGTCGAACCAACCTGTGTGGAACCGAACACAATAACACACAAATTATAAGGAGCCCCAGGTAGCGTCATCCGTTACCATGGTAACAGATCTATGTTTACTGAGTGCTGATCAGACCGTTCATTTGGCCATTGCCATGACAACTGGAACTGACCTGCAGCTCCTGCTGCTGCTGATTGGTCACAGACATAGTCTGGGAAATTTCCATTGGACACTCCGTTATCTGGAGCTCCGCCTCCAAACACATCCGCTTCTGAAATCAAACGCAACCATCATCAGTGACAGAAACATCACAGATCTGACTTCATTCTGACATCATCTTCTACTAGAGTCTGGTTTAGATGTTGCTCTGAGCAGTTCCTGTGGTTCTGCTCATTCTGCAAAAAGTCTACATCGAAATGTAAAACCAGGTGAAAAATCTCCATACTAACTGATCAGAACCAGGCAGTAAGTTGAGCTTCAGAAAGAGGAAACAACCTACTTAAGAGTCTGGGACTTCTTGTGTTTAGTTCTGAAGACCACTAATGACTAATCAAGACATCCCAGGACTGTATGAAAAATAACATCACTGTTGGACAATTTCTCCCACCTCATGCATGAAAGTATTACAAACTTGAAAAGCTCAGAAACTGCACCACAGGTGCAATAAAGAGCGTTATCGCAGATCATTCCTCCCAGCTACAGTTAGACTTTAGAACTACCACTCCACCCAACAGGCCCAATATTTTTGCTGTTAACTCTGGTTTTTAATCTTTCAATTCTTGAGAATACACTGCTGCTGTTTTAAGGCAGTTATACACATGCACGTTTAAACATTTTCAGCCTTCCAGGATGCACATTTCATTTAATATTCACATATTGTTTCTAAATAAGGTTGTTTTTTTTCTTTTGAGCAATGTTTCCTTAATTGTTACTAACAAATTTGGATTTCCGTACTGTAGAAGAATAAAAGCGCCATATATTCCTTCGGGTACGTCTTACCTGTTGGCAGCTTAGAGGCTCTGCCCCCTTTCTCTTCAGCAGGTTAGCTACCTGCATGCTAACGTTAGCCTATTAGCTAACTAACTGCTCGCCCGTATGGAACTAAATGAGAGGCCGACTGAGCAACCTCCGGTTCAGTTTCATACCAACTAACAAGTTACCCGGTGAAAGTTCCCCAGTTAAGAAATGCCAGTTAACAACACGTTGCTACTACTGCTGTTATTGTTGTTGTTCGACCTTTTGTTGACCGCTGACATTTAGCTCTCGGCAAGCACACGCTTCCGGTAATGACAGTACATCCACCTTCAAAATAAAACCAACTGGGGCTCAGGAATCTTTGAACGTTATCATCAGGTTCTGTTTTAGAATATTGGGGTTATCGCTATTTTACATAAAGATAAATGTATAAGAAAATTAGACAAGTGTCTGAATTCTAGTAAAGAGATGCCGAAGAGCTTTGTGTGGGTTTTCTAGATTGTTTACTTGCATTATTCCTCTGCACCAAAGGTGATGATATGCACGGTATAAATCTAGAACATGTATTCTTAAAGGTTAATCTTAGAAAGAATCAAAAGTAATCACTGATAATCAGTCTAGTTTAAAGCGCACAGAGTTGATTCCTTGCATGGGGGCTGGTAAACACCTGGTCTATCCAAATCATTAATGTAGCAGACTGTCATCTAATGCTGCTTGAGGTTTTATAGTGTTACCTAATTATGCAATAATGATATTGTGACCCGCTCTGCTCATTGTGAACGAAGCAAAATGACAAACAAGATCTAAATTCATTAATCATTTCAATACTTGGTGCTGATTTTGAGCTTTTGCAAAGTCTGATTGTGCTGTTAGTGGTCTGAGGACCGTAAGGGGATTTAATTTAATCTAATTGTTTTTGTTGAGGTTAGAAAAGCAAATATGTTGAGAAAATTAAGTTATTTTTATAGGTTTGTGTACTTCCTGTTATGTGAATAAAGTTAAGACAAATAAAGACTGTTCAGGGATCTTTACATAAGAATCCTCCGAGGTTTTAGAACGTCCTCTCTGAACTTGCTTCTGGGGTTCTTTACCTTTCATTCTATCTTTTTTTGTGTTGTTTTTATATGAAGTAAACAACGTTTGTATTTGATACATAAAAACCTAATAAAATAACCAGGTAAAACCATCAGAATCATTGTTTTATATTTTAACATAAGTTCCTGTAGGATTTGTCCTCCTGTTCATCTTTTTACACACAAAGAGCACCATCTGCACCAATTTTCTATTCACTTCAAACAGCTCATAAAAACACGCTTTTCACAGATTGGTCTATGGAACCCAATGCTTTTATTCTGAAAAGTATTTGAAAGCACCTGAAAAAACATGTCTGCTAGCTTGATGCGTGAAGCTGAGATGCATTTATAACTTTTTCCACAAGTGCTTCGATTTCAAACGCTGTGACGTCAATGTTAAACGAGCCAATTATAGAGAAGACAAACTCTCACGAGATTTAGAGACTGAACAAGCATGGAGCTCATAGATGGAAGTAATATTTGAAATATTTAAAATGTTTCTGAGACTAAGATGTGAGAGCATCTTCCATATTTCAGTGACTCGTTCAGTGACTATAAAGCATACATCACGATAACATTTTGTGCTGATTAAAATAACCTTCATTGAACGATCAGCAAACCACAATATTTATAGTATTATATTCCAAGGATGAGACGTACATAACATTGAACGGTAAACAAAATATTTCAGTTTGCTGTGGGGACTTTAATAGTTAAGTTAGGAGCTACTATACAAGATCTCAGAGAGATTACTGTAATCTTTATGAATTTGGATCCAGATTGTTAGGACCTGACAATTTTTTTCTAATGATTGTTAATATTCCATATTATATTTATTTTATATTCTAGCTGCTGTTACCCAGAACTTCGAGCGAACAATCCTCCGATTAAAAACCGCAGCTAATCTAAAGACCAAACTCAACTCAAGTCCAATCATCTAAGAACCAGATTTACTGGTACCAGGACTGATTTGACCACTAGGTGGCAGCAGCGTCACAAAATGAGCTTTAAACGCTTTCTATTATTAAAACAACAACAATAACAAAAAACAAACAAAACAAACAATTTTCTTTGAATAGAAAGAAAAAAAACATTTCATGTCCAACATCCTGCCAACTTGTTGGTCATATCTTGAATGGAGCCAACATTTAGCAGGTTCTCCTTTGGATGGAGATAGAGGAGCAAACACTCATAGATAACCAAGCTTCCTTTGATCCTCCGCTGTCTTCCATCTCCTTTTTTTTCAGACACCTAAATTTCTTTCTTCTTAGCTTGTTCCACAAAACACCTTTTGGTTCTTCATCTTACCAAAAAGTTTTGGTTTCTCCAAGAGAAAACGAAAATAAAATTTGAAAGGATATTTAAAAGCTAAAAGAGGATGAAGTTCCTTCTCTTTGAAGCTTCAACCAAAAATTGAAATAAGGCAAGGCTTTTGTTCATAAAGCATTTAGATCAAATTATTGCTTGACTGATACTTTTAAAATCTAATGAGTTGAGGGAGATATCTATAACAGGGCTGACTCAACACACTAATACCCAGAATAAAACCTTCAACCCTCAGAGGGAAGCTCAAACCTCGGCTTGGTGGTTAAAATCAACTTAGGTTCCTGGAGCAGAAAGTTCTGTTTGGTGTTCAGCTATAAGTGATTATCTTTCATATTTTGGTTTTCACTCTGTTTTTAAAATATTTGCAATTCTAAATAAATAAGTACTCAATAACATGACTCGTATTGACATGATTGACTGCTTATAATTTTAGGACATTCCACCAGTTGGAAAGAGAGAATCCAAATCTTTCTCAGAACCAGAAATAATTAATTACAGAACAAAGAATGTTTATATAAGCTAGAACTTATGATTTATAACGGAAACATTTCACATTAAAATATGACTACAAACTGTTAAATAAGAATAAAAGTAAAATGTCCTTATTTATTTATGAACATGCATGTGACTCAACCATTTATAAGCTACAAAGCAAAGTTTCTGCTCCTAAAGTTATATTTGCATTATAAAACTCTGTTTTGTTTCGAAAAATGAAGAATTAAGAAGCATCAGTTTGTCTTGTTGATGCCTTTTGGATTTTGTTGGTAGAGGGAATTCTTCCGGTCCTCTGAAAGTGAAAAAAATGTTCCCAATTGGCAAGTAAAATATAATGACTGGTTCATCATTAAATGAGACTGAACTGAAATATACAAATATTTATATTTTAAGCCTTTATTTGTGGTAATTGCAATAATTTTCAGATTTATTGATTTAATGAAAACACAAGAATATTTTACCAGACCAGTAGAAATATTCAGATGCACAAATGTGGGTTGAATAAAAGTTGTGTTCCTTACCTGCTTAAAGGTTTATAATTTCTAAAGATCATTGTAATCTAGGGACAGACCTCATATCATTTTGATTTCTGCACATGGTCTGACAAACAAAAACACAATGATAAATCTGGAAAACGTCAAAGGGATGCTGCAGGTACAGGGACTGTGCAGCAGAGGGCAGCGGTGATCCGGTGAAGCTCACGGGTTCTTAATTCTGCAGTGAAACAAAATTATAGTCTTACTGATTACGTTTTATAAACTACACAGTCTATTGATAGAGTTTATAATAATATTTTATATGTTAAATATTAACAGATATTTTCTATTTAAATTAAATTCCAATTTAATAAGTAAAAAGCTTTCAACATTCAGAGCATTTCTTTTCTGATTTTTTCATATGATTACAAACTCTCATACAAATTACAAGAGATCTATATTTGGAAAAACCGATAACAAAGGATTGTGTTAATATAATGGTCAAGATTGTTGTGAACTTAAAAAGATGATTCTTAATAAAGGAAATATTTTTTAAAAGACATAGTATAAAAGGCAGACAAAACAAAGAAACCCGCCGGTGTTACTTAATCAAAGGGATATAAATACAGAAGAAAACGGATGGGTTCAATGCTTCCACCAGAACCACATGGTTTGAACTAACCCATGTTGAAAAGCTGAAGACAGAGGGTCAATGTTGGTGCTAAAGGTCGAGTTCAGAAGGTCAGTGATCCTGCAGCTGTGGTTTATCGATGCTTTTCCAAAAAGATGGTTCTGTTCTTTGGTTCAGTGAGACAAGTTAACTGCAGCTGGAGGTGACATTCATTGTCCAAAAACTTCACAAGAATATTAGAAGTTGTCAGTACAGATTCCGACATGAGAAGTAGTTGAGGATCAGATCTGTGTGATATCTACTGGTTCTGCAGCTAATGCTAATCTCTGATTGGATCAGAACCTTTAAACACAAAGAACCATCCTCTCAAAGGCTTTATTGTAGCTAGAAATCATTTAACGTGGTTGGAGGTGGGTCCATGTTGGGTGGACAGATGGAGGGACAGATAAACAGATGATGGAGAGAGGAATGGAGAGATTCAGAGGCTCTCTGGAGGTTAAATGCTGGAATGATGGAGGTATGGACCAACGGGTGGCCAGGCATGGACACATATGCAGACAAAGGGACGGAGAGACAGATGCAGACTGTCTCTGGAGATGCAGTTAAACGAGTGGAAGCTGTTTGAACAAACAGAGCGAAAGAACAAGGAGAGCTGCAGGAGGAGGATGAAGATGAAGGTCAGCCGAGTGCTAAATGCTGTTTTAGGTACTGCTGTGGTCCCCCAGGCACAGCAGCACCGCAGCCCCTACCGTCGGTCCAACTTGTCCCTCATCATCTTCATGTTAAAGGATTCTGAGCGGAAAATCTTTGTCCCAGAACACCTTCCTCCACTACTTCACTTTGTAGCATGTTTACCTGAACAAACAGCTTCTGCTGCAGAAGCTGAACCATTCATGACAACCAGAACCAGGCCCATCTTAGCGCTTAATGCCTTTCCCTTATCTGGACTTTGTTTCCAATATCTTATCTGTTTCTTCTAAAAATCTGAACTCTTTCTAAACTCAAAAAAAAAAAAAGAAAAATGAAAACAGCCTCAGTTTGTCCTGCCGATTTCCCTCAATCAGGTCTTTTAGAAAGAACAGCCCCAACTTTGGGAAAACACCAGCTGAAGAAGCCATCAAACATCTGTAAAGCAGACATCCATTGGACACCAACCAGATGTGTATCTGGTTCATTTCAGAGGTCCATCAGATGTCTAACAGATGTGTTTGCTGTCTATCAGAGGTCCAGAAAATGTCCATCAGATTTCAAGACGTCAATCAGATCAGTGTCTTGTCCAGCTGAAGTCCATCAGAGCCGTGTCAGTTGTTTGGTAGATGTCTATCAGATCTCTCTCAGACCTTAATCAGATCTGTGTCTGTTGGAAGCTTTATGAAAATATAGATATTCTCAAACAGGACATGAAAGGATTAAGAAGCATGGATCAGAACCTTCTCCTGCACGTACTGCAGCAAACTAAACTGTTTCTTTTTTGTTCTTGTTTTGGAAAATATAAAGATATAGCTGAAGTTAAACTTGCATCACATAATGAGCTGAACCTTCACTCCAACTGGACTGCTTCAGAAAGAAAAAAGTGTTTTTACCTCATTGAAGCCACAGGTTCATCAAATGGTTTGACCTCCTCCAAGGTCCAAACCTGCAAACCCACCACTTTTCCTCATGTGGGCCTGTAAGTACCTGTAAGTCCCCACACTCTAGAGATCAAGTCCACCACACCCACACTCCTCTTCAATCAGACTCTTGGGCTGTCAGTCATTCAAGAATCAATGAAAGGTTGATAAACGCAGTTCTCCATCTGAACGGTTGCCGCAGGAACCAATTAATGGGAGCAGAGTGGAAAGATGTTTTCTTGTTATTACGAGAACAGCAGGGCTACAGTCTGTGTGTGTGTGTCAGAGTGAGGTTAGGGATAATTGTCTATAGTCCCCAGCCTCTGCATACCTGTTCAGTTCATTATCAAAAGCAGAACCAGCTATGACCGGACTCAGCTCCAGTCTGGATTCTGTGGTGGTCACAGAATCTAAACGCTTTATTGTCTTGCATGTTCTATTCAGTTCTCAGATTCAAAGAAGCTTCCACGGTTCTGAGCAAACACTTCGGGTCTAACTTGGCCAGTCGCAGAAGCTGAGAGTTATTATCTGAGTTATCACCCTGCGGGTGGAGCTCTGGAACCATGAACAGATAAGTGCAGCGATACAACAGCTATCACAGAAATTACTAAATGGATTATTGCTGCAAAACCAAAACAGAATTTAAGCAGAACATCAGAAAGTCTAAGGAACCATGGCAGATCTTTACTAGAATGTCATCAGAACCAAACCTATTGGAACCTCTGCAGAATCTTAGGTTCATTATTTCCAAGAATATTTTTAGTATCCTTCCTAAATTTGTATTGTTATAACTGGATCTCCTGGATTCTAACTGAACTCGGTCCTGTTGATGGTACTACGAGACCATCCGCAATTCTACACCGTATGAACTTAAGGAACATAATGTGACCTTTTTAATGGATACAATAGACCAAAGACTAAATATTTTTGATTAACTATTAAAAACACCATGAAGCTTCAGTCTGCAGGTCTAGGCTTATTTATCACAAGCTCCTGCTGTGGGTTTATGTGTGTCTGTGTCTTAGTAGATCTCACAGTGTGACATCTTGATGTGTCTCATATATTTTCCAAGTGTCTCATAGTGTCTTATTGCATCTTGGTGTCTCAATGTTTTTTTTCACAGTGTCTCAGAGTCTCCCAGGGTCTCTCTATGTGTCCTTAAGTGTTCTGGAGTGTCCCTTTGCTTCTTATAGAGTGTGTCACAGTGTCTCCCATTTTAACTCTTTGTCTCTCATATTGTCTTGGTGTGTCTCATCATTTTTCCCTGTCAAAGCGTTTCTCACAAAGTGTCTCATTGAGTCTTAGAGCGTCTCTTTGTGTAGGTGTTCCAGTAGCAGATCCCAGTGCTCCTCTTTGTCTCTTTTGATAAACGGACTCTGGATAAGGTCCAGCTTCCTGCAGCACTCTTCTCTTTGTTCTGATTCTTTGGATCAAACTGATCACTGTCCCATGACTCCTCACTCCTCCAGGACCTGTTTGATGTGCTTTCCAGGAGCTGGGCCTGGACCTGGAGCAGGTCCTGGACCTGGACACAAAGACATGATTCCTCTGGGAAGCACTGAAATGAATGTGGATCAGAACAACAATTCTGCTCTTCTTGTGTGACCTGTTTCTCAGGAGTTGCTTTCATAGCATGATAACCTGCTGGTTTGGAAAAGGTTTGGGCATTTTTGGTGTTTATTACTTAATTAGATGCCAATATGTGAGATTCACTTAATAACATCTGTCATTCAAAGTTTAAGCGAAGTCACATGAAAACAAATATACATTCTTCATCCCCATTTTCTTAAGAGACTTAGATAAACAAACAGTAATGATAGGTGTAAGGTACTCAGTGAGAGAGGACCAGTACTGGTTGTCGAATCACTCCCAGTGACAGTTCTCTGTGACTCAGGGTTTAGAAAACGTACTGGACACCCAAAGTGAGAAATGTTTCACCAGGGCTGTACAGGAAACTGGCTGCTCACCAGCGTAATGCATGAATAAACTGAAATAGGACCACTGCAATCTAGCATAGATACATTTATGATTGACATATAATCTGAAAGTAAATATTTAATATAAGTAGCATATTTTTGATCAGAAATTAGTGTCAGGATTCAAATATTTTATTTCTTTCTTAACTTACTGATGCCAGTTTCCAGAACGTCAAACTAAGGTAAGTGGAGAGCCTGCACACCTAAAGCCTGTAAAGGTGTGTCTGTTTATTTTATATATTTCAGTTGTAAAGGAAGAGGTTGCATGAATTCAGTGATTTGGGTAACTTTTTTTGGTCAAATTCTCTTTATGAACTCCTTCTAGGTATTCAGTACACCCTAAAGATCTGCCATTCCCATCAATAATCAGAGGGGGTGAAGGAGACTCAACTGGTCTGATATCAGTGTGCTTTGAATCCTGCAGTTAAACCAGCACTAAGTTTAGTTATTAATCAAACAGAAAACATGCAGCAAACTCAGTGAGACAATCTCAGAACACCCTGCTTCATTCTCACTGAAACAAAATAGCTATAAGGAATCCCCAAATCCTTTGCATTACATAAGATATAAGCATACCTGCCAACTGGGTCAGTTGTCCTGGACAGAGAAGGGGATCCAGAACCACCCCCTCCACATATCAACTTATAGCCAATATTTTTTATTTTTATTTTTTTACAAAAAACACTAGTAAAGAAACACACACATTTAATAATGCAGTTGGCCTACATAACCTCTTTTTGTGTTTTCTTCCAAATAGCCCTTGCTGCAGTGATGAAGTAGCCCCTTACCCCCCATTCCCAGATTATAGTTTGGCTGCTAATGAAGCTTATTGGAGTTTATAAACCTGCTCTGGTAAAGTACATGTAAACACAGAAAAATATAGAGCCTGAATCCTCCTCATTGCTTTGAAAAAGTTCTCAAGAAAAATGTAGTTCACAAAGGTTCATGCTCTTTCTGGAAATTCTAGGGCAAAATTGGCTATCACTGCGAATATATCTCATTTTTTCATGCCCCAATGCCCCTTTGGTTAATTTTGTTTTAAATTTCTTTAATGATTTAGTTAGCTGAGTGAGCATTGGTGGGTTGACTTGATTCTGAAACTCACCAGGAGTACACGGCACATGGCATCTGACTTTTTATTTGGCAAGTGAAATTCAGGAACTTTATTTGGAAACCATTGTGGCATCCAGGCAAAAGAATATACCAGACACAAGTACTATTTACACTAACTTTATTGCTTCACATGTATTACAATACATGTTCCTTTGCCAAGCAGATGGTCCAACACGGTGCCTCCTCTAACCAGACAAAACCAGAACACCTTCTCCAACCTACAAGGCTCTGGTACCTCCTTAAAACAGGCTTCAAAACCTCCTCCAAAGGGACAAGTATTCAATGCTTCCACTGTCCAAAATAGGCCCTTGTTCCTTTTTCAAGTAGAAAAGTCTATGGTTTGTTTTCCATACAGACAAGACCAAAGCTTCCTATTGCCAGATAGAGCTGTGACAACTCCTGTGACCATTTTGCAGTGCCTCTTTCTGGTGAAACAAGACCAATATACATCCTTCAACCAGATGAGGCTACAGCATTTCCTTTGCCATGATAAGGCAAGAATAAAAGATCAAAAGCTGACAGAGAGGACGATACCAGGAGGTGAAATTAAGAAAATCAAATAGAGCTGTTCCTTCAAAATTACCAAACCACCAGTTCTGCTGACCTGTTTTGATAATGGTGTCTCCATGGTAACAGAGGATAACAGTGTGTTTCTGATCACATGACTCCTTGTTAACGGATAACTGATAACAAGCCTCCTCCTCTCTTCATTTCATCTTTAATTCACTATCTTTCTTTGATGTGTCACAAGTCGTTTCCTGGTGACACCCCTAAAAATGTCCAACTTCCTGATTATCCACAGAAGATTTACATCCTTTTGATTTCCTTACGATTTCATAGTATTGCTCACTGTCTGACCTCGTTCACATCCATTGGAAATTCCCTATATATCTGGTACTCTGATTATATTGATGGTGGTCCTTACTCCACAAAAAGGCCAAAAATGTACAGATTTACATTTATGAACAACCCTAAACATCACTGCAACAATGCGCTGGAATCAGCACAGTTTACAACATCACTCTGTTTTGGTTCTGATAAATCTCTTTGGTTCTTAAGTACCTTCACCATGATCCTAGACCAGACATTGAAATGGAAAAAGACAGAAGGTTCTTATTATGTGTTGAAGCTGCAGTTCAGGTAATGTATTTCTTCTATAAGTTTATTCCAATTTATCTAAACAATGTCAATGTCAGTTTTAAGCAAATGCTATATGAAGGTATTTAGTAAAAACAAAAAGATAAATTTTATATCTAGAAATATACAATCAAATTAATCCATCCAGTAAGATTCAGTCAGTGACATGGATATTGTTTTAAATAAAGACTCGCTGCTCATCACACCTGAATATAGTTAGTTGCTTGTTACCAGGCTTCTGCTGAACTGAATGATATGCTGAGGGAATTAAACCATTAGATCAAGGTGTTTTGGAAAATGTATACATCTAAAAGTTGCAGGATGGTAGCTCTTAAGGATTGGATGTAGGGACTCCTGCCTTAAACTGAGAATATATGTTGCGTTCCAGACGTTTAAGGCTCTGTAAATATTCAGAACCCTTTTTGTAATTTGATTTTCTTTGGATTAGTTTAAACGTTTATTCATGTCATTTAAAGTAGAACTGTGTAAATCTAAGTCACTAGGGGAGATAGACCTGTAACTTCCAGGTTTAGCACCCATGAAGACCAAATGCCCACACTGCTCTGTTAAAAAAAGAAGAATAGTGGACCAGCAGATTGAGAAGTCATAAAATTACTAGTCAAGACATGGCCACATTAAGCTGTCCTATACTAGAGAACCAAACATACGTCCAATCAGGTAAGTGTAATATCTGTCTTCTTGATTAAGTATATTTCTTTAGCTTAGTAAGTTCTTGTATTGAAGGGGAACTCAGACTTCTCTAATTTAGTATTTTGGGTCACATGTCTCATTCAGTAATCAAACCCTTTCAAGTTATTGTCTTGATCCGGGGTCTTCTGTCTTCTTTTGTGGGTGTTTTTCCCGTGCGCCTTGTCCCTCTTTCATCACCAGATGGCGCCAGGTCTTGGATGGAGTGCAGTGCGGTTTCCAGCGGCACAGCTGTTTTCCATCAAGCCTCATCAGCCGGTGTATTTTAAGAGTAGCTGCCAGTTCCTCGGCGCCGAGTGTTTGCCAGCTATTGGTACCACAGGGCCTCCTGAGCTTGTCTCTGCGTTTTCTCCTTGTTGCCTTGAACCTCCTAGTAATCTTGATTGTTTCCCTGTTGCCTCAGGTGATCCATTGGAAATCCTGGACTCACCTGGCTGCCTTCCTGTTCTCAGATCGCTCCTCGTGATGCCGTGGACTTTACCCACTGGTTGCCCGAGCTCCTAGATCCATCTCTCCGTTGTTCTCAAGTATCTCCTGGTTCCCACGACTGGCAGCTAAACCGCTCCTCTGTGTCTCCGTTGAACCTGAGCCGACCTGTACGTTTCCCGCCGCACTCCTCCATTGCTCCTGGACCCACAAGAGAGACTCGGACCCCGGACATCCACAACCTCCCTCCTAAACCCAGAACCATCCATCAAACAGTAAGACTAAACCTCATCCGCTCCTGCATCTCCAATCTCCCACTCCACCTGGACTCACCACTTTGCTCTCCCTTCTCAGAGACTGTCAGTTTCCAGTCCCAGCCGGTTTTCCCTGGACCCGGCTTTCGTTGCTACCGTTGTTCATTGTTACTATAATAAATTCCGTTTAACTGATTTTTCGCTCTCCTGTCTTTGTGTTCTGCATGTGGGCTCGGAGTTTAAAACCCATCATGACAGTTATATAGACAAGTTTTAGAGAAGGACAGCCTGTACTGACTATCAAAACACACCAAGTGCTTTATGTTGACCTAAAAAGTAATTTAATAATCTCAAATTGAGTTAGTATTTGGATATGTTATTCATATGAATTTATTTTTGTTTTGACTCATCATTATATGCTGCATTCCTTTCAAGGTTTGATAGTCTGATATGTTAGTGCAGCTCAAACCATTCTGTTTTATTTTTAAAGCTGTTCTTATTCTTCTTCCTTTATAGACAACATTTAATGTTCTTCAGCAAAGTGCAAATGTCTCCTATACTCACACACTCTGTCAAATACTGGAGGTGTAAAAGACTCATAGCAAGTTTGAAAAAAGAACTTGGGTACTCTGCTCTTCATCTTTAAACCAACCACATTTTCATTTAAAGGCAATTGTTCCACTGAGTTAAATAAGTAATACATCTGCTCCCTGACATATAACTATGGTCAAGGGTTGACAAGTACCTCACATAAAAAAAGATGTTTTTACACTTATTTAAAATAGATAGAGGAATGATAGAAATGTACCATGCAGCAGATTATTCTGACTTCAATGCTTATAGAGAATAAAGAATAAATACCAAACCAATACTAGAAATGCTGAAGCAAATCATTAGAAGGACTGCCTGTCTATATAACCATGTCCGTGTGAGCTGACACCTTGCTGTTCCTTAGACTCAGTTTGTTTACAGATATAGCATATTAAAAAAGAAGAAAAGACAAAAAGATAAAAATGAACTACTTGGAAATTAAAAGTAACATTTGACTATTTTGAGGAGCTGGCGCTCAGTATTGCTTACCTTCAGAATTCACACCAAATACTGATCGTTGTACTGCCAGCGCACCGTAACGGACACCAAGTACAGCGTTCTTCAACAGACACATTTTACCAACTTCCACAACTCAAAGAAAAAATGTAACAAATGTAATATCTGCTGACATATTTAAGCCAATACCTTACATCTAATAATTTTAAGAATTCAAAGCACTTCTGGAATAGAGTCAATAATGTGATTCCTCTAAAATCCTTACTAATCATATCAAAGTAAACCATGAAGCTGTCAGTAAACCATCATTAGTTGGCAAAACATCTAGCAGACAGCTCTCCACAAATATTAACTCATTATATGGTTGTTTTTCTTCTGATTGGAACCTATTAGGAAAGATGTGTCAGTTCTTTTGCTATCACACAAAGAAAGGTTAGCAGTAAAACTTAAGAAAATGTTAACCTCACAAACCACACTTCTATTCTTTAGGATTATTAGAAGATCCATTGTAGAGATGAAGTGGAATGAACGAGCTGCTGTTGCTCACCTTTTCAATAAGCCTTCTCCACCTTGACCACAACTGATCAGATCATCTGCAACTGCAGCCTGTTCAAGTCCTCTCTTAACGGTTCGAACTGTATCTCTGGTGTCCAATTCTCTCACTCGAACCACCCCCTCCAAGTGCAGACACCACCACCGGAAGAGTGCTACAACCTCTCTTACAGGACATCCTGACGCTGTCACCACTTCCTGCCTGACAGGTCAGGCTGACGTCATTCTAGCCTCTCCGGGTAGTCAGGTTAGATTCTCCACTATTCCCCGTCATTTCTGCCGCCACCTCCATTACAAACAGCTAGCCCTCTCGAGTAAGAATTCTTAAGCCAGTTCCCCATACCACAGCCCCAGCAGTCAGAGCTCGTTGTCTCATGGAGTCAGATCTTCTTAGTGGTCCTTCTCCACAGTCAGTTCCTCGTTCCTTCTCCACCTCAGATTCTCTTAGTATTCTTTCTCAGCAATCAGAATTACTTGGTGAAACCTCAGCAGAATCAGAATCTCTCAGTGACCCCTCTCCTCATCTCCCAGGCCCCTCCATGGGCACTCCTTGTCTCCCAGGCCCCTCCATTGGTCTGAAGCTGCGCCACCTCTTCGTGGGTGCCTACTCCTTCAACAACAGCCCCCAAGGTTCCTGTGCTGCAGGCATTGGCCTCCCAGCTGTCCCTCGGAGGCCCTACTTCGTCTTTGGCCCCTTGGTCATCCTCCAGATGCTCTGCTTTGTCATTGCCATGTTTATCTTAAGTGAGTGGCTTTGTTCCCCTTTAGCTTCATTTAAAAGTTCTTTCCTAGTTTTAGTTAAGCCATGTTCAATCTTTTTTGAACCGCTTCCTTCCCTTTACTTTTGTCCACACCTGCTACCTATTAACTGACTACTCCATTTGATGTTTTGTCTCCAGTATATACTCCTCCTCTGCAGTTCCTCATTGCTAGATCCTCTTCCTTACAACCCGTATGTTTCTCTTGAGTGTCTCTCTGTTATTTGTTTCCCCCAGAATCCACAATGTCATATTTGAAAGAGAAACAGCTAGAGCTTAAAAATGTAAGTTGTGTGGTTTCTCAAGGTTTTTGCTGCTATTACATTTTTGGGAGAATGGCTTAAACCAAACTTTGGCAGGTGGGCACTTGGTGTTGCTTTGGCCAATCAGGTTGAAATATTCTGCTGAATATTCCTTGTTTCCCCAAACAAAGTCTATCAGATGAGTCCCAGATTAATAATGAGAAATGCAGAACTAAACCTTTGTAACGGTCAAATGCCAGAAATTCAAACATCGACTTCTTTCAGATGTCACATCGTGTAACTGAAACCATATAGGAAACTGTTTTTGGTTCAACTTCCTCTGTTCTGCCTGTGGCCGTAGCTGGGTAAAGCAAGTCACATTGATCCTCAGCTGAAATCCTTCCGGAGAGGAGTCTGGACTGAGTCAGACTGAACCTGCCTACGATTCAAAAAGCTGAATTTAGTGTTTTCCTACGATCCAAATTGAGTGGAACATAGTGTTTGTTTCTTTGAAACCACCTGCAAAGGAAATGAAACTATCCAGTTGCTAAGCTGAACTATGAAGAGAAGTGCTTGAAGTTGCTGACCTGCCCACCTCAATGTCCTATTCAAGGCCATGAGTTAGAAAATGAATTGCTAGTTAATAAAGGTACTGTTTAACACGTTGTCGTTTGTAGTTATTTCATACAATGAACGATTTATCACACCGAACAGAATCACTCTTTTTTGTTGACGGTGAATAAAGAGAGTCACAACACTTTTTTGTTTGATGGTTCATAACTCTGCTAATAACCATAGTCTAAATTACTAAATTATTGAAAGGCACCTGAATTTTAACAGCCGGTCCTGGAGCTTATCATGAGTAAAAGACTAAGAACCCTGTTATTGACCACTATAATCATTTAACTTATGATCATTTACGGATTTTACCCTTGATTCTCAATGTCCTTTTAATTGACTGAAACTTCCAGTTCTAATTATTTAATATATTAATAATTTTCCATTGAAGTAGCACAACACCTTAGTGTTACACATTTTTAATTTAACTTGTCGGATTAAGGTGGTCTTATTAACCAGTTGAATCACAAGATCCTTGAATGAATGGCAGTCTGCCCAGAATATGTTTTAATCAGGGTTATAGCACTTGGTTTGCAGCCTTTTTTAATGGTTGAGCTCTGTGTCTTAATGAGGCTTCATTTTTAGCTCGTTAAGGTGGGAGGAGTCATTCATCGGAAAAACTGACCAGCCTCCGGTCACAAATGCACCCTCCTGGATGATGACCACCCAACATTACAACTCTTACTTTTTTCTTTTATGAGTGTCATTAATGTTGTTTTAGAGCCAAGCTAATGACACACACTCTGAATGTACTGCTGCTCTCTCTCTCTCTTACTCTCTCTCTCTCTCTGACTCTCTCTCTCTCTCTCTCTCTCTCTCTCTCTCCCTCTCTCTCTATCTCTCTCTCCCTCTCTCTCTCTCACTCTCTCTCTGTCTTTCTGTCTCACTTACACATACACACACATAGATTTTATCCCCCTCATTAGGTTTTAGCTCCACAGCCGTCGACCTTTAGACAATCTGAAAGATTTAAACTCTGATGACTTCACATCGAGAGCGACTGCTTCATGTCAAATTATGATCAGACTTTATTGATCCTATCTAGCAGTGTCTATTATTAGTGTGTCCCCCACACACTCACACACATATATGCCAACATCGAAACACACAAACACACAGCAACAAAAAACTAAAGTCTTCACTTTACCTACCTACCTACCTACCTAGTTAAGTCAATTAAATAATACAAGTTAAAAGTTATAAAGACAACAGCATCTCAACTGAACAAAAGAAAACAAGTAATACTTACTGAGTTTGATGAGAGCAGTGAAGAACACAAAGAATGTTGTGTGATGTGATACTTTACCAGAACATTAGGAATATATTAAGTACCTAGAAGTTGTAGCTAATTTATAGGTTTTTCAGATTCGAAGGTTAAACCATTTAATGATTATTAGTTAAATGATTATAACTGTAATCTCCTTAATACCAGGGTTCTTAGCCGTTAACTCAAGATGGGGTTCCCAGATTCGGCTGTTAAGATCTAGCTGCCTTTCCCCAATTTAGTAATTTAGACTATAGCTATCAGCAGAGTTAATAATCACCACCCAAACAAAATAACTGTGTTCATTCAACCATCAACCAAAAATGGTAGATCTGGCTTCATTAATCAATCTTCCACTGTATAAAATAACCACAAAAGACCAAGGATTAAAACAATGGTACCTTTATTTTCTAATAATCACTAAAAACTAAATGTTACTGAAAATAAGCACAAGTAAATAAAAAAAAGAATAAATGTGAAAAAGGTTTTTTGAAAGCCTGTTCAAGAGACTGTGAGGAAAGTTCGTGCTTTAGGCTTAATGCATTTCAAGTGTCCTTTAAAAATAGCAGCAGGTAAATGTGAATAGATGCTGACGCAGAGATATTACATGTAGTCAAAATAATAAAGTTACATTCCGTGTTACAGTGACAACTGGATAATGACTTAAATGCATTAAATTGTAATAAAGCTGGGTTTAGCTTAGCCAGTCCGAGGAGATGGGTTCTGTTGGTTCTGGCTGAAACGAAGGAAGTTAGGCTCACAATGTGGCCTACAAATGTGGCCGTACATGTGGTAGCTTAGGGCTAAAGATGTTAGCCAGTTCACTGTAGCATTCGTTTGGTCACTTTTACTTCGAAACCATCAAAGTGGAAATCAGAATGCTTCTTTCAGGTAAAACACAAACAAATGCAGAAGGTTCTTACTGAATGTTACTGTTGGCTCCTTGGAACGGAAGCACCCTTGGGTTTAGTTCTGTCCGGTTCAGAGACCAGTCCTCGGTCCAGTCAGATCATCTGCAAGCAACTCTTGAAGAGGTTATGATTAATCCAATGCAATAACAAAAATGCAATTTTGAAGGGCTTAATTTCAAAACTCACGGGACATCTCTCTTTAGCGGCAACAGGCGGCACGGTCTGGCGGCTTCACAGTTCGGTTCAGCAGCTTCTTGCAGCTCCTCCTAAAAACAACAATTGGAAGCGGCTGTGGGTAGTTATCTGCTTCAGCAGGGGCAATCAACTACACTGTGTTAAACTCGGTTTGAACTGTAGCAAAAGACACTACGTTCAAGATTTCTGAATCAAGGGAAAGGTTCAGTCTGACTCAATGCAGCGAACCCATACCTTTCTCAGGAGGAATTTGGTGGCTACCCACGTAGCTTCTATGGAAAATCACTGTGCCTTGCCTTACGCCGCCGTGGGCTACTGGCAAAAAAGAAAGTTGAATGGAAGCCAGCCCCATATATAACTTCTGTTGCAGGATGTGATGTCAGAAGGGAGTTTCTGATGTGCATTGGGAGGAGTTACCCTCTTCTGTTTCATCTTGTACTATAGCGGATGAAATTGAAAGAGTCGCTTGGCTTTATTTACTAAATAAAGCTAGAGCATACCGTCATTGCAAATCACCAGATGCTTCATGGGTTTTCAGTTTGTGGAGAGTTTTACCACCTGCTCCTACTGCAGTGTGCTGAGAAGGGTTGATTCAAAAGCTATTTCATCTGATATGAACGCAGTTTGACGACCTGCCGATCCACATCGGTGCCTGCATATCCTACCAGGACATCTACCTGCCACTGTTTCTAAATCTGGCTGAATTTGCTGTGCTTTCCAAGGAGCTGTCTGCTAAACCTTTAACACCTGATGACTATCTCTAAAAAATGTCTTTATTGGTAGAAGTCAGTATGGCTGGTCATCAGGAAAGTCTCTTAGTACATGTTGAAAAATGCGTAGTATTTTTACTATTCTTTGTTTTCAATCCTCACCCTAAAGCTTTCTGGGTTTTGTAGGGTGCGCTTTTAGTGGTTTACAAACCATAACAGTGTTCCTGGTTTCCAAACTTCACATTCCTCCAAACCCCCCTCTGTTGCATTAACGCTGTTGTCCTGTGCACCTCTGCCATTGTCAACATCCACCTGTCTTTAGCTATCAGTTTACAGTCCCTTTCCTCTTTGGATTCTCTTCTACCTCAAAGCTAAATCTTACCTGCCAAACCATAAAACTGTCCATGAACATTTTTAAGATCTAAACCTTTAATTTGCATCCCACACATATTTCTCTCTCCCTTCAAGAGATCTTATTGTAGACATAAGTCTTGTTTGTGGAATAAAACTGGGAGTATAGTTTCTGGGAAAGGGGCCTGAAAACAAAAATATCTGCTTTCCATTCTACTTTATAAGCCTCTAGGAACCACTGGTAATGTCATGATGGGCTTAAGGTGTCAAACCCATATGCAGAACACCACAGGAGGCAGAGGAAAAGTTAACAAGTTTATTAAGCAATCACAGAGTAAACAGGTTCTGGTTCGGTTCTGGTTCTGGTTCGGATCCGGGACAGGAATCGCAGAGGTCTGTAGACCGGGAGGTTCGGTTAGCCAGGGAGTCAGGAAATATGACAGATCGTTTGGTTCGGACGGTACCTTGACAGGTTCTGACAGATCCTTGGAAAGGGGGAAGTACCGGAGGGGTCCAGAGACTGT
>JAUZNJ010099710.1:0-21371 GCA_034780135.1 Jordanella pulchra
GCGTTCTCCTCGAGTCCCCGAGAACATGAGTCCAAACTTGTGTATGCGAGTATAGACTTGACAAGAACACAGAAAGTTTCCACTCTTTTTTGACTGGTACCAACAGCGGTTCCGGATTATGTATGCAGTTTATTAAAGCCAAGGATCCAGAATGAACTTAATGTGGTTCCGTTTGAAAATATAAACTCTTTCAGTTCTAATCTAAAGGCCCATTTATCCACCTGTATAAAAGCAGCGCCAGCAACAGATTGCTGGATTTTACTAAAACCAGAGCACTGTATGGAAGAAATGTCACTATGTCACAGTTAGTGTCCACTTCATTCAAACGAAGCAGCAAATAGTCAAGCTCTCCTTGATGTCAGAGAAACTTACCCGGTCTATGAATTATAGTTTAACATCTTTGTACAGTGGAAATCATAATTGTTTCACATATTTTACTTATTTTATTTAATAACCTCACAGGATTCTGTTTTATTACAAATGTCTGATTTAATAATATGTAAGAAAACTGTCTCTTCATTTGGTATTTATTACAGCTGGAACAATAAATTGGTAAATATAATGATGTACTGCTTTGTATTAAATTTAGTAATGTAAAAAAAAAATATCCCCTTAAGATAATGGAAACATCCTCCCAATAGACGCTTTGAAAAATGCCCACTTAGTAATTAATTGTTGTTTGATAAGATCAATCAAATTTTAAATGATTCATTACTTGACATTTTGAATCTCTATTTAAACCGTATTAACAGAATACTTTTACATTTCAAAGCCAAAGCTGCATTTTTGACTCATGCATAAAATTAACACACAATTCAAACTTCAGGCTGCTTATGACTTAATTTAAAGAATAAATAAAATAATGTTTAACATTTTATTTAAAAAAATGTCCCAGCAAACCTTTTTATCATTTTTATAACAGAAATGTTTTTCCAAACCCATAATTGCTAATAAATCATCCAAACTATGTTTTAATGTTCTTAGTCAAGACTCATTGTGTGACAGAACTAAAAAGAAATTAAAAGGAATTTTAAACACACACACACACACACACACACACACACACACACACACACACACACACACACACAAGCGGTGCAGGAGAGAAAAGTTTGGACGTCTTTTAATCAATTCCTAAATTGGCCTGTCCTGGAGAAGAAAATAAAAATGCAGCTTGGATAACTTATGATTAACTCATTTATCAATCAAAAACCTTAGCTTTACTTTAATAATGAAATAGCATTTCTATTAATCCAGTTTAATTGGAAACTTTGTACACATTTACTTCCATATTTTACAGGATGTATTTTTCTCACTTTTGATTTTAAATGAGCTCATCAGAGTTTGTTTTCCAATCACTTCTTTTCTTTTTCTTTTTTTTCACCAAACATTGATTGGTTTCCAGTAGGGATCCTTGATATCAGCATCAACATCAGTATCAGCCCATGTTAGTCATTATTTTACTCATCAGTATATGACTGGGTTGATATTAATAACCGATTTGAATAACTAAGTATTGTGGAGTATTAAGGAGTGAGAGAAAATATATGATTTAGAGACGGACCAATACATCAACCGGCAGATAATTTTGGCCAATATTACAGTTTTTCTTTCGGCTGATGTGTGTCTGCGCCGGCCGCTTTATTAATGCAGTGGATGTGCCCCCTAGGGGTAACAGAGTGTAATTGAAGGGAGCGTTGTAAACATCTGATCCAGTCAGAATGTGTTTTCTAATTAATTTATTGAAAGCAATGTTGAATTTCTGTACATTACACAGTGGTATCAAAAGCTTAACCTAAAATAACTGCACTGTAAAGGGGGTAGTTTTAGCGATCTAAGGTAGATTGTTGTTATTTAATTGGAATTTTTAGTCGACTTTGCTGTTAGAAAGGTTTGGGTGGGGTTAGAGATTGAAGAGCTCAAAACCATAAATAGGGGGGAAGCAAGAAACAGTTTGGAACTACAGCATTAGTGCTGCAGGAGCAATGCCATGAGATGCTGTCTACTGTTAATGTTTGGTTTGAGATTTGTTTGATTCAGAATGTTTGTTATCTCTGTCTCATTTTTATCATCATTAATGCAGGAAGAAAAAGCTCTAAGAATGAGCCCAAAACTATCGGCAGAACGTATCAATGATCGGTTAGACTGATGTCAACGTAATCGGTATCAGTATCGGTCTTAGACAACCTCTACAGGTTGATCTCTAATGTAGTCAGTTTCTAATTCTCAAAGAAACACAGAAACTTTGTCCAGTGGATTGGAGTGGAGCTTAGTGGCAGAAGAAACATGAGAAATAAGCTTTATATAGATAAACATCGAAGTTTTCCCTAGTTTCTAGCTAAGTTTGTCTAATTCTCAGATGATGTTGGGTTTTCTGTGGCGTGCAGGATCTCAGCCTCTGCATGTCTGATATGTGATTAGGAAGATGATTTCCTCTCAGTTGGTGGCTTGTTCTCAGGCTCTGGTCCAGACTGTGTGACCAATCGCACTAATCACCAGCTGTCAGATCAAACTGATCTTTTTTTTTTTAGAGCATCAGGGTTATCCAGCGACGAGAGCCGCTCAGCCTCGACCTTCTCTTGCCTTTGTGGGTTTAGAGGTCCCCACAGTGGGTGGGCTGTGGGTCTTGTTTGTTCTCTAACTCAGTCGTTGCCTCCTGCTGATATTGTTAATCTTTGTCATGCTCCAGAAAATCAAACTCCTGACAGATATATTTAAATAGTTTTGTTAGTTTTCTGTCTCAGACTTTGCTCTGCCTCCTGGAAACAATAACTATTAATAACAAACTTTTCCTTTAAGATTTAATGAAGGTTAGATCTTGTTTTGACGCGCTGTCTATAATTTATAAGGTCATGGAGGGAACCGTCAACATAAAGTCAAACCCCCTGCAATGTTTGACTGATGGGATCTCTGTTTGAGTTCACTTCCCTGCTGTGTGTGAGTTCATGTTTAAATGCAGCCCCCCAGCACTGTTCTACGGTGCATATAGTTCACTGTATGAAAGAACAGCTTTAATTGTCTTCAGTGATTTATTTCTAAAGATTTGTTGACTTTAAATCAAACACGTTTAACCTTCGCTCTGCTGCTAATAAACATAATCAGCAAACGTTTTCCAAACTAAGTTTCAGTAACAGAATGCTGCACCTGTTGCGCACTAAGGAGAGTTAGCACAGATCCTTCCTCCCCGCTGCTGTCATCTCTGCTACTAACAAACTTCTAGTGTTTAAAGCCGACATTTCGTTATTAGTCTGTTGTTGTTTTGTATGCCTAATTATACACCAGTGTTTACATTTTATACTTCTCCAAAACCATCTTATTCAGGTATACATTTATTTTGGAGGTACAAACTCTTTTTATTTCACATTGTGTACATTTATGGGCCAGAAAGTCATTTTGGTTGCATGGTTTTATGACTAATTACGGCATCCTGCAGGCATCGTTTTGGTTATTTTTGTCTTCAAGCTTTGGTTTTGCTCACTTTGTTTGTAAATATGACTACAGAAAAGTCATAGATCAAATGTAAAGAGGAGCAGGAAGATGTATTTCAAGAGGATAAAACTGGAGTTGTTCTGGGAAAACAGACTGTTGGACTGAACTAAAGCTGGAGCTAAATCTCAGGAAGCATTCTGCTGTCGCTGTGAAGTTGACTGACACATTAGTCCTAGCTAATAGTGCTACTGGTGTTAGAAATGCTTTTAATTTCATCCTCTGAGCTGTTGGTTTTCTATGAGGCTTCAGTCAGGATGCACTCAGGAGCTGCATCAATTGCCACCATCTGACTTTGTAGTGGTTTAGTGGTACAACCAGCAGATGGCGCCACATCTGTTTATGTCATCGTACCGCATGGCGTGCTGAGGTTCTATTTAGGCTCAAACAGGATCAAAACCCTATCCGGACGAAGGCTTTGATTATAACGCATTATTTGATAATAATCTACTGGATTTATGGTCCTTTTTTAGTTGAGGCGTATAATGCGATTATAGATCTTTGAGCTGTTTATGGGACTTTTATTGACTGTGCAGTTGTTTTTCTCCTGTTCTGAAGCTCTGCATCAGCAACTTTAATGTTACAAGGTCTAACATTGTGTTTGTTATGCTGAGATATTCCAGCTGTTCAGACCTTAATTACTATTTTTGTTATAGATCATGTTTAGAGAATAGTTTGTGGATTACAGCTTATCTTTAATTCTTTTTGGCCCGATATAGAAAATACAAACAGCAAGATATAAACCTTAAACGCCTGCTTGGATGCCATCTTTGGTCAGGTCATACAAATGATCACAGATCCAACAGCCTTTTTGTAAAACAGAAAAGGAAAGCTTCAGCTCCACCCTTCAGCAGACGGGGCTCCAGGAAGCAGACTTCGCCTCCATTTATCAGACGAGGTGCAGCTCTAGCCGCAGCAGCTCTGTCTTACCTCAACTCCTGCAAACATTAAGCTTCCCGACAACAAACCAACAGTGTCACTAAACAATAAAAGCTGTGCTCTCCCAGAAGATTGTTGAATAAATTAGGAAATCTCTCAACTTTATTCTGTTAAATGGGCCAATGAAGAAAGAAAACACAAAAAACATGCATTCATCTTTAAATATAACAGAAACATTGGTCCTTGTGGTGTTTACAATATAAAATAGTATTGCTACCATTAAGGTTGGGGTTTACGGCTATTTGTGTGAATGTGAAATCTACCCCCTGTCATCTGGTCTTGTTGTGGTAAATTTACATAAAGCACCTTGTTTCCTCACAAATAGAGCAAAACCAAAGTGTAAAATACAGAAATAAAATGAAATAAGCCAACAGAGTGCTTTAATTTAAAGGAAAAACCTTTGAATGTACCCAGACTGAGCTGCTGGGGTGGAAATTGTATAAAAAAAAATCAACAACAGAATATTGGCTGCTGATTAGCTGTTAACTAATAATGGTTACCAGTGACTACATCCTGACTAAAGCAAAAAACATTAATGAATTAAAAATATTTCTTTATGGAATAACAGGAGAAAATGTAAGAATGTTGTAAGATTGACAGGAGTGGTTTCTATAGCGACAGAAAGCAATTAGCTCATTGGGCCTGAAACCCAAAAAGGACCATCTTTGTCAGAAAAAACAGAACCAAACAACATGGATCCTGAACTTAAAAGGAACAGAAATTTTCTACGTCCTTCATGATGGATGAAGACGAGAGACAAAGACTCTTAGAAAGTAGCTGAAATGTTCCCCAAAGCTGAGACCTTCCTCTCTCTGCAGTTCTGCCATGCAGAGCTTTAGGGTTTCACTCTGAGACACAATGTTCTTGGATGTGAGGCATCAACGAAAAGAGACAACATTCAGGTCAGAATACCATCATCATGTAACATTAGGAGATAATTACCATTCAGTTCACTTTAAATAGCACCAAAATGAACCAGAAATCCTCTCCAGGCAGTTTCTCCAGAACACACAGATCGACTTCAATTAGAGTCTAACTCTTCCAATTACAACATACTTTAGAGTCTGTTAGAATAATAAGATCTAATGTTTTTGATCCACTCATCCTTCTGCAGTGAGGCCGTGTTTCTCTGTGGGCCCATTTTCTGTTTGTACCAATTTTACTGGAATTTATTAAGTCTACAGATGTTCAGCTAATTTGAATAGTTCAGACGATCCTGATCAGGGTTACTGTTCACTGATTGGAGTTTTTAAAAGAAAGATCTTTTTTTGTTTGTATAAAAGGTACATTTTCATGCTTTACTTTCCATGTAAATCATCTTACATCCACTTCAGTACAGAAGCTGAAGGCTGAAGGAGGCCTGAGTTTTCTGTAATCTTTTGGTTTCTTTAGCGCTGACCAACGGAAACCCAACCTCATAAAAAAGTGACTTGGCCCTTTACTGACATGTAATCCCATCTCTGCAATCTGGGCTTGTTGCAAGTAGATCTTCATTCACTCAGCAGCTTTTGTTGATGAAATGTTACAGAAACACCCATGAAGTCCAAAGCCATAATAAATACTCATATGAACAGTTTCATCTAAAAAACACGGATGTAAGCTAATCTCCATCCTTATTTAGAACGTTTTATGTGTTCAGATTCTGTACCATCAGACCCCTAATATGCACCAACCACGAGTTCCTGCTGCTTCTCTTACTTTTTATGCACCTTCTCTCCAACTAACTTGGATCACCACAACCTGCAAACATTTGCCACTGCTTCTTCATTCTTAGAGGCTCAGTAATCACCCACATATCAGTCGTGGAGAGGATGTAGGAATTTCAGGAAGGTTTCTGGGAGTGGCCCAATTAGGTCCAATACAAGAACCTCTCCAGCTCCCTTTACCTGCAACACAATAAAGGGAACATGTAAACATCACTTTGCACAGTAGCTTCAATTAAATCAAACTTCTGTGAGATCAAACTGTCCACTTAGGAAGCAACGCTGATTGATAATCAATTTCACATGCTGTTGTGCAAATGGAAAAGACAACAGGTGAATATTATTAGCAATTAGCAAAACACACTCACAAAAGGTGTCATGAGTCTGTACACCAGTGCTGGTCTGATCATTCTAATCACCTCCATCTGGCTCTTCTGCTCTTCTCCTAACCTCCACTCATCAGATCCACCTGCTTCCCTGCCTTTATAAGCCGTCCTCAGACCAGAGTCTGGTGCCAGAATATTCCGAGCTTCGGTAAGTTTCATCCAGCGTTCCTTTCTGCCTGCCTGTCTGATTCTGACCCAAATTGCCTCCTGATTTTCTGAGCCAGCCTGAACCCCTGTCATTCCTATGTTGTGTCTTTTTGGATTCTGACCTGGTTCTGTCTTTGACCCCGTCCCTGGATTCTGCACAGGGACCTTCACGGATCTCTGACCTCCTGGTTCTGACCCTGATTCTGTCTTTGACCCTGTCTCTGGATTCTGATCTGGATCCCTCTCTGTCATCTGGCTCTGACTCCAGCTCTGATTGTCGTTGGATCTCTGGCCTCCCGGCTCTGACTCTGGATCAGTCCAGACAACGATCATTGATCAGTTCCCTAAAGTAGCCCTGCCTGTTTTTCTTCATTTGGTTTTATCTTGTCTGCCTTCAGTGATCAGCAAGAAAACAAGGCAGCAGACTTACCAGCAGAGTTCCTGTTCACTCTCCATGCCGAACGGTGGCGTCACACGCCATCCAGCTTCGCCCTCTCCATTCTGGGCCCCCCTTCAAACCCCTCTGACGTTCATTGGAGATCAGTTCCCTTCATATACTGCTGGCCACTCACATCTCAACTGTCCCCAGAACAACCTGTTGCCATTCTTACGATCGCTGTCTTTCCAGCTCCTGTTGCACGTTCAATAAATTGTTCACATTTTTCCTTGTGTCTGGCTCGAATTCTGGGTCCTCTGAAGACACTCCCAACACCGAGCCTCATTTTGACCTGTTTTAAGGACATTACATTTAAGCTAGATCAGCCTGTAGTCGGCTTTTCCACTTTAATTTAGTGTGACTCCAAATCCAGGCCTCCATTGGTTAATAGATTTGATTTTCATGGATGACTTTTGTGTGAATTTGTTGCGAGTACATTCGTCGTTGTACAGGAGAAAGTATTTAATGAGAATATTTCATTCACTCAGATCTAGGTCGTGTTGTTTGAGTGTTTAGTTTTTTCAGCAGTGTATGTCTGTTGGATTCTTAAAGTAAAAAGTTCTCAAAGTTAAAGGTAAATGATTCAGGAAGGTGTGAACCATAATTAACTGGTCATTCATAACCCAATCATTCACAACCTTTGTGATAGTGAGCCAGTAATAAGCTTGTCTCTAGTGGACCTCCTGCCATTGCCAGCACCAGGATTATTGTGGCACTCCATCAGTGCAGATGTCTCTTCTCCCAGCTGCATGAACTGCAGGCTGGGGTCTATTTTGTTTTTAATTCCAAAGTCATTAGTAACCTAGAAACCATACAAGATAAAAATACATATTAAAAATAATAAAACATATTGTTGATTTTAACATTTAGAGTATATATTTCTAAATAAATGCTGTGCTGCAACTTTCTTTTGTTGTTATGCACATTTAGTCCATGAATCCACTGGACTGAAGTGTTTTGAAAAGAAAACCAGTTTTGGTGAGAGAATGTTTGTTTTTGATGACGGAAGAGGCACATTAACACCTTATCAGATGTATTTGTGAAATTTGAAATGTGAAGATCTAAACCTTACTGAATAATAAGCTGTTGAATCCTGTCTAAAGGTTTGGGGTTTTCTTAGAGGGAGATCACAGCTCAGTGATGAAGACTGTTTGGGTCTTGCTTTTAGCAAACATCTAATAGGACGCCTTTCTGACACTTTAATTTTCAGTTGTGAAGCTGAACTGATTGTGTTTTCTCAAGTTTAATTTCCCACCTTTCAGAGCTATTCATCAAAGGTCACTTCATCACAGCGCCTTGATTTGAAACCTTTGGTCTCTGCTTCTCAGAAACTGATTAGATTTAACAAGATGTTATTCATTTTTTGTTTGTGGTCAGAGAGATTACCATAAGCAGCAGACAGTTCTGCCTCCACATCAAATTATTCTCCACCAGGCAGTATTTACACAGCCACTGTAGTGTCAGACTGCATTAGACTGTCTGCTTTACCCCCCCATCATTGTTGCTGTTAAACTTCTATATATTCTGTGAGAGGAAAATATGATACCAAAACATTTGGTTTTGCAGTAGCTAGCTAACAACGCTGAGACGTCCCTGCTATACTGTGGTTTACATGCTCTGTCATTCAGTTCTGCTTGAATTTTCCCTTTTATCAACTGATTCAGCTTCTTTACGCATTTGTGTTGAATTTTTTGCTTTAGCGGTGCAGCTCTGGGAGTTGTACCCTCTGCTCCCACGCTTTTGCATGAACTCTGCAGCTAAATGCTAATGCAGAAATGTCAATCAGGTCCCACAGACGTGGGAACGTTTTTTTCCTAATCTTTCCAGGAGATGGGACTTTGTGTGGGTTTGAAGTTTGCCTCTGATACAGATACTGAACAGATAGTATAACCTTGTGCTTTACAGTAGCCCCACAGTGGAAGTTAAAGGTTGCTGCTACTAAAACTTGCTTTGCAGCTCTTAGAAACGTGACCCCTGGTTTTAACCTCATTTAAAATAACACATTTCAGTACAATAAATGTATATAAACAGAGCTTACGGTTTAACAGAAATCTAATTTAAACAGATATGGACGATTGCTCAGACATCAGCGCTGGGCTCCTCCTGCTGTCATGGGAAGAGAGGAATGAGCCCAGAAGGTAACAGCAGTGTCGTATCGGCAGCGACACACCTTAGAGAACGGTACACGTCACACACTTATTGTTTGTAGAGGAGACTTTATTCAGTCATCTGTAGCTTATTAGGGTTAACCTGTGTTAAATCTGTCTCCTGGTTCATTTTGTTTACTGACTGTTATCACTCTAAATAAAGAGAGACAGTAGAAAAGAAGCCCACAGACATTAAACCAATGCTTCTTGACTCCTGTCTTGCTACACTCTGCAGGCTGTTACAATTATATCGCGCTCTACTTCCTTCTAATAATGTTTGAATAATGTAGTGCTAGCTAAGCCAAACTAGCTCAGAACCATCAGCACAACCAAAGTGCTTTAGGAAATGAAGATATGTAGAAAGGGAATCTCCTACCTTGGAGGTTTTTTTTGAAGCAGGCTGTATAGATTTGTGGATCTGTGGCTCCTATGAGGCAGAAAGACCATCTGATGTTTGTGGTAGAAACTCAGACATGGTTTCTTTGTTCTTATACATATTTGAAGAGTATTAACCAAACCAGTCATTATTATCACCATATCGACTCTCTGCTTGAAGGTATTGTTGCCCTGATTGAAGCTGGTTTTATGCTTCCTTTCATTTTTTTTTTGCATCTGTAGCTTCTGCTTGTTTAAGGAACAAAATTGAGGTGGAACCCGAGGAGCAAAATCAGCAAAGCAATTTCATGTCACTTTTTCTATTTCAGACAGGAAGAGCGCCTGCTGTGCTTTGAGTGTCATCAAACGCTTGGCTTGTTTAGTGTTTCCTGATTGTCAGCCTGTTTCCTCATCATCATCAGCAGCAGGACCAGCCCCAACATTTCAGCTGATCCTTTATCCTTCTTCGGTGCTCGTAGAGGCATGGTCCTCGTTCCCAAGGGTATTAAAAGAGAATAACTTGAACCCACTCATCTACTCACTCTGACCTTTTTCAAACACTTCTCAGCCCTCCAGAACACACCAATGAAAAAGGAGAGTCACCTTCTGAAACGGGAAAACTGATGCTGCCTCTGCTCCCCCCAAATTAAATATTACAACATATGTATGATATCTGTGCATGTGGACTGTCAAATAAGTATTATTCTTCTTAAGTTTTTCAGCTTAAGTTTTACAAATTGCATTCTTTTCAAGGTGCATGTCACAGATTACATTCTCCTCACTTTAAGCCAAATTAAATCCGCTTTTGACCACTAAAAATGTTGATGTTAACAACTATGCAGACCAACAGTCTTTGCTCCTCCCTCAAAATAAAAATCTGAGCAAACAGCAACGTTTTAATCAAAAACCGCTTTGATTGAGAAGTGTAATTTCTATATTGCATTATTTTTTAATTCCTATGTTCTTTGGAACAAAAATTAAACAAAATTCAGTCCACATAAAGATGGTTTAAGTCACCTCTTCATAAGTGAAAGTTTTTGCCATCCCTTAAACAAACAGGTTGCACCGGGTCGAACCCAAAACCCTAGAAGAAATAGAGAAAGGATTATTAAATGTTCATTGTGTGTTTAATTGCTCTGCTCGGCAGAATGTCAACGCTCTTCTCAATCTCAACAGACCAAATCTGGAATTGCTTTGCTCTACAACCAGGAGAGCAGCAACACCTACGACGTCTGCCTGAAACTCACCAAAGACGCATTAACCATACAGAAGCTTGATGTGGTCTGCACGAACGGAAGCCAATCCCAAGTAAACGTAAGTGCACCCGAGCGCCCCAGAGCTACATTAACATTCATACTGCATGGCTCCACAGTCACTGTTTACTAAAATCCTTTTTGCCAATAAAAAACTCCCCCTTTCTAAAGCACAGAACTGTTGTACTGCGAAGACAGGCGACCGGCGGCCTGGGCTTAAGCATCAAAGTAAGCAGATAAGATTTCATTATGTGGTGAAAAGGAGGCGGCTTTGGTGGCACAGAAGGCTGCTTGTTTCTGCAACTTTGATGCTAGAACAAAAAAATTGATCCTCTTCCTTTGTTTTTCCAGGGTGGTGCAGAGCACAACGTGCCGGTGGTTATTTCAAAGATTTTCAAAGATCAAGTTGGTAAGAAAACTTTTTTTCATGAGTAGTGACATAACTACCACCGTACCTGCAAAAACTGATCTAAAATACACAAACGTTTCCATAAAAGAAAAACAACAAATTTAAGCAGGTGAAATGGAAAATCTGCCAATGGAATGAATATATTTAGCATTTAAATAGGATAATTAGATTTTATGCACTAGAAATAAGAGAAAATGTAATTTTTTGAATCATTGTTCTCCATTGGCGAAGGGTTTTACTTACATCCTCAAATGAAACTCTTGTCAATAGAAAACTGCCTAAAGTTAACATGCAGTTAACATGCAGAAGCACGGTGAGGAAAATATACAGTCCCCAGGATTTACCCGCTTAAAATGCAGCCTTTTAATCTGTGCAGAGAGTTTAGCTCCTGAGATTTCAGGGTTCCTGGTTTAAGGCCTCAATCAGATGCAGGCCTGGACTTTGACTGGGCCAATCCTGAACTGTAGTTCTGCTTTCCAGCCTTTCTGTTATAGAGTTGATCCTAAAACCAGCCCAGATCATCATCCCTCCAACTCCGTGCTTCTCGGTTGGTATGAAGGGTTGGTGCTGATCTGCTGGGTTTGGTTTCCTCCTAACAGGGTTTTGTCCGTTATTGTCCATCTTTACTCTGATCTCATCTCTCCAGAGGACATCGTCCCTCATTCTGATGCAGCTTTGCTAACCCAAGTCCTGCTGGCATCTTGTTTCTACCCAACCTTGTTCAAGATCATAACCTTTGACCTTTAGCCATGGTGGATGTATGTTTGTGGCGTCATTCAAGTTTCGGCTGTGTTATTTCTGTGTTAAATGTATATCGGAAAAATAATGTAAAATGTACTTTATGTCATTTAAATATCAGCTACTGGTTGCTGTAAGAGCTCTTTTAAAAAGGAGACTTTTTGCAGCACATCTATAGTTATCTGATTGGTTCTAAACTGTTTCTGCTGACTTTGTTAGTCCTAACTTTTAAGTTGGGCTCTACCTGCTTTTTTTTAGACCAGTATGGCGTGTGCTCGACGTAAGCCAGTCTTTCTGGGCAGGCTAGGTATTTTCTTTCAGATGTGACTTAAATAAGATAAAAAGTTGTAGACCTAAATGAATTTCCACAGCACCGATCTGGAAGCTCCAACGTCTCCTCCTTCTCTACAAGCTGCCCGTCCAGACCTGCAGTGAAAGAGTGGGTTATTAGCTGCCCCGATGGCTTCCTGTTGTATCGGCAGAACCAGGGATCCTCCTGGACATGATGAAGCAGTGGTCTTCATCCCCCATCACTGAGGGTCATCATCTGTCCTCTGGGACAACAACATCCCTCCATCCTGTGTCCACCTGCTTTGATTCAGCCTTTTGAAATGGGAATATTTCTCACTTTTCCACCAGTCGTGGGATTCTGATCAGAATGTAGTTATTTTAAGATTATTGATGCATTTCTGGACACAGGCTCACGTTTGAACAAAGTAAAAATAATTTCATGTTTGATGAAAAGTGAGCCTAAAATGCTGTGAAAACTGAGATTCCTGATGGACGGAGAGAATATGAACTAGTATGTATCATGAGATCAGATGATCCTTAAGTTTCTCCTGTCAAACAGGAGCCGGTTGTATTTCTGTAACATCTTATTCTGCTCCACTGAGAGCTTTCCTAACAGAACCGGACAGATCGGAGCGTCCTATCGTTACTCCCAGCTCTGCTGAGAATGGCTTTATATCCAGATTAGTCTCGGATTTCATGCTCTCCCATGTCGAGTCGGCCAGCTTTTGGATGTTGTCTGAGATTAGCCAGACGGAGAAACTGATTGTCATTTCCAGCACATTACCAAGCATGAAATGAGCAATTATTTAGTAACGTTTTCATTAACCTCTGACAATCGATGCCCGCAGCCGATCAGACGGGGAAGCTGTTCGTCGGGGACGCCGTGCTGCAGGTGGGTGCATCACTTCCTGACTCACTGGTTGTAGCAGCATGAGGCCACTTCTGCATGTTAATGTCAGCAAAGGGTCATTAGGACTGAGTAGAAAGGGTGGAAATATTATGGAGTCTGAGCAGAACAACTTTTAATAAACGTAAGGAATGTTGTTGGTAGAGTTTCCTTCTCAAACATTCACATGCAATGTTTTGGGTTATTTAGCCTCTAAGGAGACCAGAAAAGGGGGATCATTTTTTTTTTATCAATGAAATGTAAAATGTGTTTCTTTAGGACTTTTCACATATATTAACATCACAAAGTGCTTCACATGAGCAAAGCATTTTAAAAAGACAAAACATGACTGTAGTTTTATACATTTATAAATGATTTTTATTAAGTAAGGTGTGTATTTAGCCCTAAGCTAGATATTTTCTTAGCAAGCTAAATATTTAGCTGAAATATTTAGTTTGAGAACTAATTTTTTCAGCTCAAATTCAATAGTTTTTATAATTTAAACTTAAACTAAATGTTTACCTTCAATTTAGATGTTTACTTTAAAAATTAGATATTTTGCTCTTAAACTAAATATTAAGTTAGTGTAAGAAAATAAAAGCTTAGACATAAACTTTAAATTAAAACAAAATATTTAGATTTTATGCTTAATGTTTAGCTTGCTAAATAAATATTTCATTAACCAGTTAATTTTTTAAGTTATAAATTAGATATTTATTTTGCTAATTAAATAATTAGTGCGGAAATGAGATATATAAACCTTTTTGAATGATGTGGTGATGTCTTTAAAAAAATTAACTTCCATTTTTAAATCAGTTTGTCTTTTTAAGTCTAAATTGTGACCAAATGTTTTTCTAATAACTGTTATTACAGCAAACATCTCATTTTCAGTCTGTAGAGACTAAATGAAGTCACCCAGATGTATTAGTAATATAATGTTTGATTACTGTCTGGAAACCCTTCAGTATTTATTTGCTTGTTCATTTTGGTTCATGTGCAGCTTTTTTATTAGATGAATGCTGTTTATCTACAAGATAAAATTGATTCAGCAAACCAATATTAATATTCATGCTGGAAGTTATTGTGAATCTGCTTTATGAGATGTTTATTTACAGAGTATCACACAGCAGAATATAACAACCATCTGCATATAAGCTGTGCAGTCTGACGGGCCTGTTCTGCAGCTTCAATCGAAGGTCCAACTGGAATGGATGAATAAATGATCTAATTAGTAAAAACTTTTCAAATATAAAACCAATTTGGAGAAAAACATAGAAGATTTTGTGCTTTCTAAAGGATTAATTTGAAGTCTAGGTTTGAGGATGCTGTAGACAGAGGATCTAAACCTGATTTTTCCTAACCACCAGGGGGCAGAAGTCAAACTGGAATCAAAGCGCTCATTTTCATTTAGCATATGCACATGCTAGCAGTAGACAGTAGATGGAGAAAAATGTCCCAAATTCACACATTTTGACTTTATTTGCCGCATTAAAGCTGTGGAACCAAATAAGAGACTGTGAGCAACTCCTGTAGAGCTGAAATAAAGAGCTGAGAGCTCTTACTGCTACGAGCCAACAAGCTAACAGGAACTAGCATTCTTCTTCCTCCCTACTCTAGGGGCGACATGTAGAGCTCCTCCTACAGGCTGAACGGGGGATTTCAGTAGATGTCAGTGGCTTGTTGCTCGGTGTGGCTGTCACTGTACCCTATGTTATGTGTGTTTCCACTTTAAAAAAACAAAAATGTGGGTGTGGCTTATAGTGAGGCACGCTCTACAGTTTGGAAAATATCGTACCTCTATGTTTCCTCATCATATACAGGAGAAATGGCTGTGAAAACATGAACCTAACGTGCTCAGACTTTCGTCGGCTCACCCTGAGTGCTCACACCCCGCCAGCAGTCAGACAGGTAGCTTTAAAAGCAGGGCTGAAGAGAGCAGGTTCAGAACGATATCCACACAACAGCATTGCTGTGCTGGTGGAAAACCGCCTCACCACAGCTGCAGGTCGATCAGAGCAACATATCGGGGTCAGTTTGATAGTTAGCATATCAAGGGGAGATATGGACTTGGCCTTAGTCCTCGACGCGGGCGACCCAGGCTCGAATCCAGCTTGTGGTCCTTTCCCGCATGTCTCTCCCCCCCCCCTCTCATAGCCCCTTTCCTGTCAGCCTAGAAAAACGAGCCACTAGTGCCAAAAAAAGTGGTCTTAAAAATAACGACACACTATGTGTAGCATTGATTAAAAAACTTGTCCCTGTAGGTTGAGAACCCTGCATTAGCATTAGCAGACCTGGTGCCTGGCAACCAGGAGAGCGCCACTTACTGGCCGGGAGGAGTTTAAAATGTCAAACTACCAGAGTTAACAAATGCAGTGAGCAGTAATACATCACTAATTTCAAGGCATAGCTGCTGAATGCGTTAATGGGTCGGTGAAGACATTGATGTATCGACCATTGCTAAAACACACACACATGTATTGGCCCATCTGTGGTTTAAACATCACAACAGGACTAGACGAAGCCCAATAGGACACCATGATGACTCCAACAAATGATCAGATGCTGCTTGGTTCTTCTACCGTAGGTCAACGGCATTAATGTGGAGCGCTGCACGCACCAGGAAGTGGTAAGTATGTTTACCGTGTTAAAAATGTTAAACTCCACAGCTTCAGCTCATCGTGTCTGATCAAAAACAACTTTAATCTACAAACTGAAATGACAGAGTATGGAGTGAATTTTGTTTCATTAGTATTGCAAGCAGGGCTGTACACAGGGGCCCAAAACTGAGAACGTATCGGCGGGTTCGGCAGCTTGTTCCGCTAGAAATGATTATAATTCTGTTATTTACATCTGGCCATTTTCTGAGTCTTAAGGACCAAAAACAGAATCATTATGACTTAAGTTGTCTAGTCTGTGCATTTCTATGTTCCTCTTCCTTCCAACTCATTCCAATATAATTGAAACGAGTTGTTCGACATTTACTCGGTTTGACTCAAACATCCTGTTTTCCCTTTAGTGAAGAATATCAACACAGTCAAAAACTAAACCGAGAGATATGAAAACAATATGCTGATTCAGCATCATGTTTCAATGACTTTTATTTGTTGGTTGTTGCTTTGTTCAATGTTCAACGCAGGGCTGAAATCTAAATATTTCCTCATGAAAATCAATCATCTACAACTTTACATTTGTAGCTTGTTGTTCTCCTCTTCCAGTGACTGATGGACTCACTGGGTGGTAGCTTGTGTGTGGCGGTTACCATAGCGACAGTGTGTGTTGACGATGAAGCGCAGCACGTGCTCCCAAACCCTCCAGCTGCTGTTTTATTAAACAGTCGCTCTACTAAGAAAATTCAGAAATTAAAATTTGAAAAACTATTTAGAGAGTAACTTTGTAAGTTTCATCTTTATTTCCATTTACAACACATTTTGTTTACTGCAACAAAAATGGAACAAAATTCACTTCATTATAGTGGATCATTTAAAGAAACCGTAATAAATGTAATCAATTCTAAATATTATAAATAAATGTCCTAAAATAATTTCTCTGTATGATGCATCATTGTGTAAATGATCAGAGAGACGCAGCAGCTGTTTATCTCTCTGTGTTGTTCCTGGTTTGAATGTAAAGCGCTGAAGCTGAGCTCTGGATGCTGAACTCCAGCTGTTTTCCTTCATTTGCTCCATTATTCTCTCCTGTTTAGCTCGCTGCTTTGTTCAATCTGCGTCTTATCGTCTGCCATCCCTCCCACCCACACTCTGCTGCTCTGAACAGCTGTTCTCACTACACTCACCTCCCAAGTGTCAAAACACATAATGAGCAGTTTTCTCGTCAGAACGCGGTCCAGACATGCTAATGGCCGCCTGGCAGCTCTGATGGACGCTCAGGCAGCCAGAGCTGCGCCTTTCGTATTCTGGACTAACTTTCAGAGGCCTGTTTGCTTCTTTGTTTGGGATTTTAATGCCTGGCGTGAACAAACTTCAACGGCTGAAGTGAAATTGGCTGCGTGCAGCAGAGTTACAGCCTGACTAAGTTTCATCTCTCGCCGTCCGTTCTGAACCCGTCTGCCTTTGCTGTCAGGTTCACCTCCTGCGGACCGCAGGTGATGAGGTCACCATCACCGTTCGCTACCTGAGAGAAGTCCCATCGTTCCTGAAACTGCCTCTGGGTAAGAGCCTGTCTGGTGGGTAAATGTGTTTACTGATCTGTTACTGAAGAACTCCTCCTCCTCCTCTTCTTGATCTTCCTCCTCCACTATCAAAAATACATAAATGTGAACGCACCATAAATTCAATAAATGTACCATGAAATAATAAAGGATTTATTTCATAATCTCATTCATGATTCAATATGAAATATACCCTGAAGTTATCAAATGATTATATGTCTTTTTTAGGACATTTGATTATTTCATTTATCAGTTTGAAGTACTTATAGTTATTTAATGGGACATAATTATTTCAAAAAGCATTTTACTATTTAATAGCTTATTGTTTAAATCATGTATTAAACACATTCATACATAAATAAATATTCCATCCAGTTATTTCATGGCACATTCATACATTATATAGATTTTCTCTTTTCATCTTGTGACCCCCATTTGGTGTCTCATGACCAGCACAGGGTCCCGACCCCCACTTTGAGAACCCCGGCTTTGTAATTATATATTTTTAGGACGTCTGCCATCTGTTGCAATGATATCTTTGGTGTCGTGAGCTGAACTGTTTTGGACGACAGTTACTCCCATTCTGGAGACCTGACGGATGAAAACATGGTGTCCTGTGACGTCATGCTCATCATTCCTCCTCCTGCTGCAGGAATCTTGACCTTTAAGATTGATTTATCTGCCGTTGACATGAAATAACTTCATTAAACAAATGAATAAATTAAAACAGAAGCCAAATTGAGAAGAAGGCAGATTTCAGCTACAACTTTAGAACGATTAGCTGTTATCTCTCAGGAAAGCGGCAAAGCAAAGATCACAGGAGGTCAAACATCTGAACTATGGAGTATTTTCACAAAGCAACAACCAGTCAGATAATAGACGTGGTGCTGAGGCAGATTGAAGGAGACGACCGTTTTAAAATCAAAATAGAGAAAGCAGTGTTGATAAAGGATGGAGCAGAGAATGCTCTAAGGTTGGTGGCTGGCTGTAAGATGTGGCTGAGAAAGACTTTTAAATGGTTCATCGTCCGTCCTCATCGCTTTGCTGCAGCGCAGACAGCAGGCAGGCAGCAGATCAGATAGTGATGCAGCCTTTCACGTCAGTTGATGTCGTTCGTGTCAGGTGAGCAAAAAGCCAAAAACGAACCAAACATCAGATGGAAAACCGCCTAAAAATACAGATTAACTCAATGACTTCACTCTATTTATTTACACTGATAAAGTGATCATATTTGACTTAATTTGTTACTTTTAACAATCGTTTAAATGTTTTTTGATGAAACTTTTAATTATTTAACTGTGCCTTTTATGATTTAATATATTTTTTTTATATTTTAGATAAATAAATGTTATAAAAAGGAAATATATATACTTTATATGTATAAGTGAATATCGAGTGAAGTCATTAAACCCAGAACTCTTAGTTGAATAAATAAAAATGTATATATTTTAAATGATTTAAAATGAACTCCTAGGTAAGTAGGAAGTCTGGTTGAAGTGTTTTATTAATAATATATCAATCATGGGTAGAAAAGGAAAATTAGAATAAAATAGCTTCAATAATGGCAAAATGTTGTTGTTATTTAGTGAAATGTTAATAAATTCCTCGACATTTGTTTTTTCTTTGTGTTTTCTCCCTCAGGTTCTCCTGGACCGGACCACAGTCGTGTTTCCTCTCCGCTGTTTGACAGCGGTTTACATTTAAACGGAAACGGAAGCAACACGGTAGGAAACTCATGTTTGTTGATGTGCTGCAGGGATCCTGTCAGGTTTGATCGGTTGATTGGTGAAGAAATGACTGTTAAACAAGCCTGAGTCTGAATGATGATGTAAAGAACATCTCTTAAAATAAAGCTGCAGCACTTTAACAAAGTAACACAAAAATTCCCATTTCTGGAGTTTTAACCCAGATTTGCACATGATTGAACATGGTTCACTGGGGCAGCCATGTTTGTTTTGCTTCAGCCTGGCGTCCCTGTTAATGTCAAACACGTCACTGCATTTCACTGCATTTCACTGCATTTCACTGGTTTGAAACCTTTCTGGATTTGAGGCGAACGGATCTATTGGTTTCGGGAAAGATGCATTTTCTGAAGTTTGTAAATTCTCAAATCTTGCACAATTGGTCTTGCTTTCAGGGTGACCAACTGCTGTTTGTAATGTACTGCGTGTAGAAACTGTTGGTTTTCATGAGCTGATGGTCTTTTCTGGTTCTGCAGAAACTTCATCCAGACCAACAGCTGCCAAATGTGTGTCTGTGAGAGCTGGTTAGAAATGTTTAAATAACTTTGTTCCCCTCAAACCTGCTGATGTCCGCTTTAACTTCAGCTCTGGAGCAGGTGGACCCGCAGCGTGACCCACAGGTCTGTGCTGCTGGATAATCTGTGCTTTACTTTGAAGCCCAGCTGATTGTTCTCCACAGAGAGCGTCTGCATTTACAGCAGCCGCCAGCTCAGCAGTGCTGAGACCAGCAGGCAGGCAGGAGGCAGCAGGACTATCAGTCACAGCCTCCCCCCCCACTCTCACAAATCCACTTTGACTTTGATATGTTAGCAATCCACACTATCCTTGATGCAGATATGCTGTTGGGGCGTTTAGCTGCATGGACTGTGGCTCCGGCACAGAGAGGTTGTGGTTGTGGAGTCGGTGCCTCAGCCGAGGGAGAGAGATCCATTTCTGCATCGCTCTTTCTGAGCCTCCTCCTCACTGAACAATGAACCAGTGCTGTTAGACTTTAGTTCTGGAAACAGAAGGGTTCATATCTATCGAACTCTCCACCGTCTGATGGTTAAAAACCGCCTGATGTTGTGTCTGCTTCTGACACGTCTGCAGTTGAATAGATTCATGTGTGAAGGTTTGAAAATGACTTCAATATAAACTGTAAACATATTGTTTAGTTCTTTTTTTACTTGCTTGGTGTTGGAGAGGTGATGGCTGTGATTACAGCGTCTGCAGCAGATCTGATTGGAGGTGGATTCACTGTGGAGCCACATCATTTCATGAGACGTTTCATTTCGCCCAGAGCGCAGTGGGAGCCTCTGGGCTGTAATAACAGCTGCAGCTTTGTAAACATCTGGTGGGTTTCCTGCACTGCTGCACCCAGCCAGGTAGGGGGCGCTGCTAATACTCAGGACAGGTGTATCCTAATTAGCCTCCAAAAGGTTTAACAGCTACAGCTAAGTTTGTAGCTGTCAGCATTCCTCAATGTGTGAACAGTTTCCCAGACTAATGTACACATTTATAATAGTACGCTTATAAACCAGGAAAATGTGAGCTTGGATTATTGTTTATCAATAAACACATTAGCAGCAATGCAAGGCCCACAAAATGGTTTGTACTTAATGTCTGCTCTGATTTTGTGTTAAGATAAAGAGGATTAATATGTTGGTTACCATCAACATCAACTATTAATGGTATTTATTCTAGATGCATATTAAGATCATTTACTGCAGCAGATCGACCTCATTGTGGACGCTAGTGTTCTCTTTAGTTTTAAGGTGAAGTATTATTGTTCCAACTCAATTTGATTTCAATTCAGTTTTCAATTCAGTTTATTTATATAGCGTCAAGTCACAACACACCATCTCAAGGCGTAAAGAAACAATACAGTCAGATTGGATAAAAAGTTTATATCAATGAAAACCAGCCGACTGCATCCAGTCCTTGACCTGCAAGACATGCTCCTCCTGGATGAGCTTACAGCGACGATTTCCTCTTGTATTTATCATCAATCCTTCACACTGAGTATGCATACAGCGACAGTGAAGAGAAAAAAAAACTCCCTTTTAACAGGAAGAAACCTCCATCAAAAACAGGCTCAGTGTGAGCGGCCATCTGCTGAGGAAGACTGGGGTTCAGGGAGAAAGAAGCAGAGATAGAAAAGCTAACTGCTAGCTAGCTCCACAGCTAACTGTTAGCTAGCTCCACAGCTAACTGTCATCAAGCTCCACAGGCGGCCTCATCAGGAAAGACACAACCAGACAGACGAGCTCCAAGCAGCTCCCATGT
>JAUZNJ010099721.1:0-21367 GCA_034780135.1 Jordanella pulchra
GAGCTACAGAATGACCTCCAGCAGGCCACTGGTGTGAATGTCTCTGAACAAACAATCAGACACAGACTTCACCAGGGTGGCCTGAAGACCAGTGACCATGGTCTTCCCTGTGAGGGATTGCTGTCGAATTAATGCAATCAGCTGGTTTTCCTTAGATAGAAAACTTTGAACCAATGTGACTGTGTGTGGTTGAGTTGCTTCTGTCAAGGGCCTTAAGATGACATATGATGTAAATTGATGCTATATAAATAAAATAAATAGAATTATTGACTGGTTTATTAGTTGGGCTATCTGCTCTGGTAGACATGAGGAAGTAGCTTTGATACGACGTTACTCTTAACGAGATACTAGCCTGTTGTTTACCACTGGATAGATTTCCAAATAGTCTGATTATCTTGTAATAAATGTAGCTGCCTTCTGTAAGTCAGCTGGAGGGAAACTGGCAGCAACAGGTAGGGGAGGAGAAGAGCTGTGTGAATCTTTTCTTTAAACACATCACCTACCTACCCATTCTAACAATGTAGCAGGTTTTAGAGGAAACAGGTGAAATATTTGGGTCTGCATGTCACTGATCAGCTGGAAGCCAGAAAATCTACAGTAATAGAAGCAAAACACGCGAACCAAAGGTCACAGGCCTCCTACCTTCTCTTTGGCCCGCAGCTCATCAAACATGTCCTGGATCTCCAGCTTCCAGTCATCCTGCAGCGAGTGGAAAGAATCCTGAGGCATCTCCTCCTTCACCTGCTGCTCCAGGGCCGTCAGCTGCGTCAGGATGGAGCCAAAGTCGGGTCTTCGGTGAGGGTCCTGGTCCCAGCATTCTGTCGCACACACACACAGGTTTCCACTATATAGACTACATATAAAAACGTACTTCTGTGCACAGTTTCTGTGTTTGTGAAGCCGTTTCCTTAAAATGGCAAAAAACAATCTGACAGATTCAGTACTTCCCAGAACAGTTTCACTTCTTTCCATCCTGAAACAAGGAAGTCACTAATATTTCGACTCAAAAGCAGCCAGATCCGACTTTAAGGCCCACATAAGACTAAATGACTCACTCAGAAGGATGTTTAGTGGATATCCTGCAACAGCTGACGTTTCAGGCGTTTATGGCAGCCGATTCCACAGATAAGCTGATCTCTTATTGAACTAGATCTGCCCAATTAACCTGCTAATGGGGAGTTTTGGGTAATTTGCAGCAATTCTTTGGGCATAATAAGCAGATTAGAAACCAATGCATTGATTAAATAATCATCTAGGAGCCACCAGAGGGACAGACTTTTTCCATTTATTTATTTATTTTTAAACTAGAAGGATGACAAATAAAGATAAATGAGCAAACTGAGGAAAAAGTCTGTTTTATGGTGCATGAATAAAAGAATACAAACATATTGCACAAGCCAGAACAACACACTTCCTCCCCTCCTTAATAACTGCACAGATTAATCTTTTTTTTTTCTCTCTGTCTCAGTGCAGCTTTGTGGAAATGAAAGAAAAGAAAATCATGTGACAGCTACAATGATGAATTGATTTCAAGCTAGCAAAGTGTCACAAAACAGGGGCAGAAAAGAAATCCATTTTCAAAATCCTACCTGACATGAGCTGAGCGAAGGGTTCGGGGCAGGTGGAAGGGATGGGCAGGGTGAGCTTGTTGACAGCCACTCCGTACGCAACAGCCAGACCATCAATCCCTTTGTAGGGGGCCTCTCCTGTTAGCAGCTCCCACAGCAGGACGCCGTAGCTGGAAATGGGAAAAAAGAAACAACAAAACAAAATCACAATGTGCTAAGAACAAAGTTGGACAAAGAACAGACCCTGAAACCCCACAGGAACTGTACATCGTTTCTGATTTTCCCTTCAGAAGGGATAGATCTACATTTGAGTTAGCTGTTCTGATCAGGCCATCAAGTCTGAGCCTTTCAGACCAGAAAGAAAAACCCTGGGTCTGCCACAAACATCCCTGCCGGATAAAAACATTTGCAATCTGTATTCAAAAAGCTATTGCATCGAATGAGGTCAAATATTTTTATTTAAATTCTGGTGAAGAGCCAAAGGTAAACCGCATTTGATGTGAGCAGCACCTAGCTTGAGTGTTTTCACTCTCCTTACGCTCCAAACTAATTCCCTTCATTCAATAAATACAAGCTAATGCTGCAAACAGCCTGCACAGTGAAACACGGAGGAGGAAGCATCATGCTTTGGGCATTAAGTTCTTCAACGGAGACAAGAGACACAGTAAAATGTGATAAAAAGAAGGAAAATATCGGGGGAAAGGCTGTTGGAGGCGGAAAACGTCATTTGGTGTAAAATATATCAGGGATCCGTCTCTTCATCCATTGAAGGCAGGAGTCTGCAACCTTTATAACCCAAAGAGCCATTTATACATTCAGCTTAATAAAACTTACTTAGAGTCGAACGTGTTACATGACCTTTGTAAAAATGACAGCTAATAATAATTGATAAATAACTATTAATAGTTGTGTTATTTTTAAAGAACAACTTGTGCATTTCCATTTAAAATATGAAAACTATAAAAAAAGTTTATAACATAATTAAAAAGAGCATAGATGTATAAAATGACAAAAACCTTTTAAAACCTGCATTTGTTTGATCTACGATGTATTTAAACCAAGTAGTTGGTTCTTTATAACCTTTAGTCAAAGTCTGCAACAGCTATTGGAGAGGCTCCAAGGAACAACTTGTGACTCTGGAGCCTCAGGGTGCAGACCTCTGATCCAGGGATCTGCATCATTACCGACCCCTGGTTTAGATCATATATGTTTTAGAATGGCCTAGTCAAAGTTTGGATCTAAATCCAATAAAACATCTGTAGAAAAGATTATAATCTTGCATTTAAATGGTCTGTATCGTATGTGTAGAGAGGAACGAGCAGATATTTTAATCTTTATACGAGCAAAGGTGATAGAAACTCCCGTTAAAAGATGCATGAATGCTGTAAAAGGTGGATCTCTAAATAAAAACAAACGTGGGTCAGACTTTTTAAAGTTTTAACTTGTAAAGAACGTAAAGTATTCATTGTTTTCCTTTCACTTCAGTTAATCCTTATTATTATCCTAGTTATTTTTAAGATCTCGAGCACCCTTTAAAAAAAAATACTTTTGAATTTAAATATCAGCTAATTATTCATTTTACATGTTTCTCCTTATTATTCTGAAACTGAATCCCGTCATCAAGCCCCTTTTAAACCAAAATACTACTGCTAAATGCAGCTCCAGAGAAAAAGTTAAGTCCTTGGAAAATCCCGCTTCACAACAATTCCAGTACAACAGGAAAGTCTGCCACCCATCAGATACTACAGCTCAAACAGGAAGTGAAGTTGTAGTCCGTGGCGTGCACGAGTAGGAGGAGACTGGAGGATGTAATACGACTCCCTCTTCAACAGCTATGGGGCTTCTTTGTTCAAAGAGAAACGAGTAGGAGATGAAAAAACCGATGGGCTGACTGTTTTGCAGACAGAGGGCTCCTTCAGAGAAAACAGCCGACTCAGAGAGAAAAACATGAAATAAACAAATCGCAAAAAAATCCGAAATGATTTCGTTTGTCAAAGATTTGATTGGTTAATATTAAAGAAGCATTATGTTGTCGTCAGCGGTCAATATTTTCTTTAGTTCCTAGATTTAAGACCAGTTTCTGCTTCAAAACAAATTAATCATCAAATTGGGTCTTTAGCTATACTTTTTAAAATTTGATTATAAACCATGAAGGGAATTCAGCCATTTGATTCATGTTTTTTGGACTAAGGAAGTGCCTATAATTTACAGTAACTTTTCAATCAAAACATATTTTTATGCTACAGAGACCCAGTCAAAGCCCAGACCAAAATCTATAGAATAATCAACGGCAAGATTAGATTTAATCTGACTGCGCTCTTCTGCAAAGAAGGTACTAATAGTCAGTAGATGTTCAAAGCTGGTAGAGACAGACTCCATATTGGTTATTAAAGGAATATATATATATATATATATATATATAGTGCAACACAAAAACACAGTTAGGGGTGTGAAATAATGAATGGAAACTGAGTAGAGGATGGTGCTAAGCACACAGCCCTGTGGTACACCACTTCTGATGGCCTTAGACAGGTGCCATTGTCCCTGGTTGGTTTGTCCAGTCATTTTTTTTATTGTTTTCAGCAGCACAATGCTATTACTAGCCCTGTTATTCAGAATAGAAACAGCTGCAGGAAAACAACGCTTTGTATGACAAAACCCCAATCTTCAGAGAGCAGACTGAGGAGTTCCAGCTTTTTAAAGAGCTCCATTTCCAAAGCGACTGCAAGCGCAAGCATGGGTCCTATAGTTTGGGGAATCCAGACACAGACAATATTAGGTTTTCCTACATTTTGTTCCTGGTCTTTTTAGCGAATTGCTGTGCGGCCCAGTTGTTTTTTTTTTAACTGGCCCTATGTGCATCCTGGGGCAGCACATGCCAGAATAATAATGGGTTTAAGCACACAGAGGTGCGCGGGTCTGAAAGGGCCATTACTGACCATGTTGGGGGCTGTCGGTCAGTAAGTCTGCTAACCTGCTGCAGATAGAGGTGCTCATGTCCTTATCTGTGAGTTTGGGAGTTAACTTGCTGTAGATGTCCATGTTAACAGCAAATATGAAGTCAATTTATTATTATTGTCCAGGTGTGAAAGGACGAATCATCGCTTTGGAAACCCCAAAGACAGTCCACTGGTGAGTGTCCAATGTAAGCAAAACAAAACACTAATTAAAAAAAGTATTTGGCCTTTAAACGTACTGGTCGGGGGGAGAAGTGAACCAAAGCGGAGGTTAAGGTCAGTAAATACAGGAGACGTAACCATTGAACCAGGAGTTATACCTGCCTATTAAGACGCAGTGTCTGACCGTATCCGTTTCACTTCTAAGTACACCATCTGATAACACCATGGTCACTGGGCTTGCTCTTGTGCAACTGTCATGCAAAGTGAGGCAATGGAAGATCATGCTAGATGAACCACATGCTTACGAAGCACAGACAAGTCATGCCTTCTCAAAGCAAACAGACAAACAGTTTTCTGGAGCTCAACACAAAGGCTTCAGACTTGTGTCTTCAGAAGATGAAGTGTGGCGTAGCACTTGGATCACCCACACCGTCAATTAGCCGCGGCCTGGCCCTGACTGAGTGCGCTCTGGAGCCTCGCTGAGAGGAGCGAGCAGGCCGCCGCCTTTCTGCTTCTTATTTAGTTCTTTAATTACAACTTCCACACACTGTGACTGTGCAGAAACCTCTGCCTCGTCGACTCGCCCCCCCCAGAGGCGACCCGCCGGTTCCGCTCGGCGAATTCGGGGATGAGTAGCAGAGGACAGATGAGAGAGAATACCAGAACAAAGATTGCCCTTCATTTTTCAGAGGAAGGCTGTCTGCTTTGCTCTGCGAACGCTGAGAAAATGAGCTCGCCCTGTTCTCTAGATGTTAGTGTTGGACAAGAAAGGCAAGAAGAAACACTGAGAGACTACCTGGGTGAATTAAAGGAAGAAATACTGTAAACTTTTACTAATTAGGGTTCCAGCTTATTGAGATCCCTTTCTGAACCTCTGTAAATTTTGTAAATGTTTTGTGAAAACATGGATGATAACAAGTTCATCTACTACAGGTTTTACTGCTAAAGCGAAGCTCATGAAATCTGCTTCTTTAATCTCCACACATCAATCTGAGAATGAGCCATTGTTTGAAGAAAACTACTCATCTTCCTTCCAGTTGACAAGATTAAAACTTTCTGTTTATGTTCATCCACATTTCAGTTCTAAACGGCACTTAAAGGCCATCGAAACTCCACTTTAAGAAATCTCACAGTCATTATGATAAACCCTAAAACCATAATTACAGGATTCCTGTTAACACACAACACCAACGCACTGTTACTCCCAGATAAAGGGCCGCGGTCAGGTCTGGTGTGAGGCCTCCTTCTCTGTCTATACTGGAGACAATGGGACAGTGTGCAGTACACATGTCTCACAACAAAGCACAGAGCAGCTCTTTGAAGAGGCGCCGTCACATGGTCACGGCGGCCTTGCTGCAATCCATCACACTGTCTCTCCTCCTCTTCATCAAGTCTCCAATTACAATTCTTGTACAGTTAGCTTAAGCTTGATTTGAAAACAGACGAATTCAGCAAATAGAATAAAAAATAACTTGAAAAACTACATTTGAATAACTGAACATTTCACATTTTGTCCAGTTCCTTCTCAAAAAGCATGATATTTATGCTAAATGCATGTTTTCGTCTGCTTTTCTTTCCCTAAAAACATTTTTAAACCTTCCTGGTTATTTCTTTTTCTGTATGCTTGTCTAAATAAATCACTTCAATTTCAATCAAAAAACAACACAAGTTGTTTTGTTTGTATTATATGTTTTTTTTATATTAGAAGAGCTTGATGGAAATTTGTGAAATTTGAATCAACTAATCAAATTTAGCTAAAAAAGTTATTAAAACACTAGATGAACATGTTGGCCACTACATTTTGTCTTTTTCCTATCAACTTCAAAGTTGTCATTTGTGATTCATAAAAATTCAACTAAATAAACTGTAGATCCTTCGTTATATTTTCACCCATGGAGTTTGCGTTTTTTTCGCCTGCGTACAATGAATGCTGGGTTGATAACGCGGTTAGGTGTTACTGCGCTAAAATAAGTAGAGATGTTTTATCCTATTCGTATCCTGAAGCTTTAATCATGTTCTATATATGAGATATCTGTTGAAAAAAACTAATTTTATCTGCTTGTGATGAACAGTTTACTGTGTTAGCGAGAGCTAACACCATTAGCGCAAGCTAACATGAAATCAAAATCCAATCCGAGGATAATGAACAACTGTTTAAAGCGACAGGGAAGCTTTCTTTTTAGTCGTAACACATCAGAGAAAGTGTTTTAATCCCGATGCTAAATGTAAACAGCCTGTTTTAAACCGGAGCACAGCTCTCCATCTACGTTAGCATCTCCTAGCAGAAGGTGCACATTGCCTGCTAACTTTGCGTAGAAAAACATCAAACTCACATTTTATTTTTATTGACTTTTTAAAAGTTTACTCAAAATTGGCATCGCATTTGGATTGAAACACAAACACTGCGAGTAATGCTGTGGCATGACTCCAATGCAGCTGAATTACAACAATCCTTCGAGGATGACTGGAACAAAATCCCTTCTGCACTGGAAAAGACTCAACGTAACTGTTGGTAAACGCTTGATGGCAGCTGTTGCTGCTAAAAGCGGCCAAAACCAGTTATTAGGTTTAGGAAACTATCACTTTTTCTGTAGGTTGGGATTTTTTCCTCTTCCTGGAAAATAAAAAAAACTTACTTAGCCTAATATTTACATTGGTTTAATGTTCTGAAACATGTCAGTTTGACAAACACGCAAACAATCACTATTTTCACAACATGAACGTAGCTCTGCTTTTTTTGTTTAACTTTTTACTCCTTTTTGAGTAACAACAATAAATACAACAGGTATTTGAAAAACTAGACATTTTTTTGCTTTTGTTTCTTAACCAAGTAAAAAAGAAAAACTGAATAATCTTATCAGCCAAACGCTAAAACGAATATGCACAGAAACACCTCATGACTAAAACACGGAGGATGACCAGTGATGCTGAGGGACTGTTTGTCTTTAAGGCCATTATATTCACTGGCTGAAGCCCATCGAGGATAAAACAGGGCTGTTTTCAAATCGCTACAAACACTCCTTTATCTGCACAAATACGTCTTAAAAAGCCTGTACCTCCTACCACTCAAAGCAGCATCTATTTCATCCAAACAGCATTAATCACATTCATGTAGTTTGAGGACAAACATGCAGAGGAGAAAAACAGCGTTTTGATTAGTAGGTATTATAGTTTTATTATTTTTAATCTGATCACCTGCTGCTGTTGCTCTGGGTGGAATTCAGTCACATTTATCTAACAAACCAGAGCTACACTCAGACACAAAAAACAACTGATCAATTTGACTGAACAGCTATAATTATGAGATCAGTTGCGATATAAAAACCAGACCAATACGAGCCTTGAGGCTTTTCCCATGAAGCAGAAGGATTATTCCTGCATGAAAGTTCATAGCTTTCCCATCAGTGTGGATTAGAGAAATTAAAACCATTGCTAATGCTAATTTCCCTAATCCGGCAGCACCTTGCGTCAGCCACTGAGTTATTGTGATTATTTCATGTCGTGTCATATTAGGAAACAGACGATTGTTAGCGGAACTTTCACAACTTTTTACAAACAGCTCAAATGTTTTGGTTCATCCTAAATAAGGAGAAATACAGAGAAATGGATTAAAAACTGGGAGAAAATTAAACTTGATAACAAACACTCAAAACAGGCCTGACTAGCCAGTGATAAACTGCTCTAGTTTCAACCAGCAGATTTGTTTGGGACAGTTTTCTCTCTTCTGCTGATTTATTTACCACACACTTCCCACTTCCTTTAACATGGCGCCGTCTCTGGCAATCCTGACATTATCCGCGTTTCTGTCCGAATGTGAAGCAGATTTTAATCAAACTTTTAAAAAATGTTGAATGTCATAAAAAAAAAAAAGGATGTGAGTTAGATGTGTTTCCATCCAACGGAGAGAATGAACAAAGCAATGCAAAGCGAAATGTCATCATAGGTGGAAGTTATGCTTGGTTGTAGTAAACAGGAAGTAGAGTTAGCACGTCGACGCAGAGCACAGATCATAGGCCGAGGTTTTAATAAATGTGTTGTAATCAGGCAAGTTGTACTGATGCCAGCTTGTATTAATGCTGGTTCATCCGGAGACATCAGGAGAGAAGTCATGGGAGACTGACGGCTTTAAAAACAACACTTTTGTTGTTAAAATGGTCTCATTGTTTCACAGTCAATGTTTTTCGATAAAATAAGATCAAAACATTAAAGGTGATGTTGTTTTTCTTTAAAGCTGATGGTCTAAATCATTCAGAATAGGAAACAGTAAGATTATGGAGTAAAGTTTGTTCCATTTTTGTCATAAATGAAAAACATTTCTTCAATGGAAGTTTGAAAAAAAAATGATGTCAAGAAATTAAACTTTAAAATAACTCTGTAAAAAAAAAACAGGTTTTAGAAGTTTTTATAATTTTTTTTATATTTTTACAAACCTTGTTTTTTCCATATTTTTAACAGAATGTAAATTTAGAAATTAAATTTTTTCAAATTTGTATTTTTAGATGGAGTTTTGCAAAAAGCGTGTCTTTGAGGTTGTGTTTTACAGATCACTTTTTTTCGCTCCAAGCTCAGTTCAAACATTCGCTCTCGACCAATCAAAATGTTGTTGCTAACGTCCATGCAGACCAATAGAAATGCGTCTTTACTCCTCCCTCCAGCAGAAAGCCCACCCCCAGAACAGAACACGATCTGTATAAAGTCATTTGGAAAACTCAATCTGAAAAAGAGAAATTTATTACATTTATTTTGAGAATCAATTGGAAAAAAAATTAAATAATACTATTTGAAAAAATAAAATCTAGAAAAAAACAAAAAGAAAAGTTACTCTGAAAATGTGTTTTTGATTAAGAAGTTTTTAGAGTTTAATTTCCGGATTGCATTTTGTGTTGTAAATGTGTGCAATAATAATAATGGCACTAAATTCCCTCCATAAACATCAGCGTGTTGAAGGATCGGTGATCGGCCGGAAAGCAGCAATCGGTGCGCCCCTCGGCTCCATGGGGAGCGGACGTCAGAGTTGGGCTTTAAGCTCACTCACCTCCAAACGTCGCTGCCCTTGGAGAAGGTGGAGGACTTGATGACCTCCGGGGCCATCCAGGCGTAGGTGCCGGCCGTGCTCATCTTTGTGGTCTTGTGCCACTCCCTCGCCAGCCCGAAATCAGTGATCTTCAACGTCAGCCCCTCCATGCACTCGTTCTCTATGGGCTCAGCCAGCAGAACTGCAGAAGGAAAACAGCTCATGTTAGACAGACATTTTAGTCGAGTGAGGAGGAACGCATCGGATCTCTGCTTTATATCAAACCTTACACTTTAAACCACTTTGTCCAGTGACAGAAGATAAAAAATCAAGCCTGAGTTTATGAGTGTAAAGATTCAAAGATTCTCAGTTTCTTTCTCACTTCCTCTTCCTTTTTTATCTTTTTTTTTTTTAATATATCATGCCACTATAACTCCCCCACCACCACCACACAGATTTTCTGCAGCACACTTCACTTTCCTGGAGTAAATGTTATAAACACATTCATCCACCAGAATCATCCAGGGTCCTCTATATCAACCAAAGCAACCCTTCATTAGCCTCTAATGAAATGCAGTGCATCTTTCTCAGTGCGCTACCCACACAAAGAGGAAGCCCTGATATAAAAAAACAACACACAGACTTCAGGTGGCTGCTGTTTATTTACTACCGTCTATTAATGCAGCCGTCTGCTTTACAGAGGAATCAACAAATGTGTACAAAGAAATGTCGGTTTATCTCGTTTGGATGAGCTTGTGACGACTTTAAGTTATCATCCAACAAGGCATTTAAAAAACAACAAGATTATTTGGGCGGCAGCTGAACCGTAAAGATAAACCGCCCGTAAATTTGTTACGCCTTCAGTTAAATTTGATGGTTTTTGTAATAAAAGCTGAGGGTGGGGAATTCGGATTTTGACTTTAATCACCACAGTTTGTGTTATGCATTACAATGACCATAAAAGTGGAGCCATTACAGATTCAGCTCAGTATTTTCAGCTGTGACTGCATAGAATAAAGGCCTTTATAAACACATCATCGTTCTGAAATAAAAACAAATCAAAGACTCTAGAAATGACCGCCGGCTCGACAAAGTGCAGCAAATAACTTTAAACAATGAAGGGATTGCAAGGAAAAAAAAGAAAACATAAAATGTGAAACAAGAAGTTAAAGATAAAACACAACCAAACCAAATAAAACAAACAAGGTCAAACTGAACCTTTGAGCTGAAGAACAGAGAAACTGAAGGAGCCTCCCTATTGGAGGCGCTGAGGAGCATCAGAGAAGGCCACGCCCACTCTGCTCTTCAACCAATCCGAGAGCTGGACCAGGTAAGGAGGCGGAGCGGGATCGTTCAAAGATTTAAAATACATTAAAGCTAAATACATTTAATATAGAAGCAGGAATATTCAACAACATTTAAAATCAGCAGATAAAAAGCACATTATTACTGAAAAATAATAAATTGTATAATTTGTTGTAACTGCAGATTGTGAGCCAGAATGGACATTTCTTTGTTAATATTTGACGGATAAAAGTGGATCCGAAGTGATCTAGGATCACTCATCGTACAAACGTTATTTTACACCATTCAGAGACGGTGCTAATCTGGTACGACTTTGTTGCTCGGTTACAGCAACAATGCGACACCAGACATGAGATCGCACTACTGTTCTAGAGAAGAGATTAGGAGATGTCTGTATTGGAGCTATAAATCTATAATCTGAAGATTATTTGACAAACTGCCTTGAAAAAGAAACATCTGAATTCACCAAGGCTGAAATCAAAGGCCATATTAAAAAAAACATCCCAAACATCAGGTGGAGTCATAAGAACAGTCATCCATTGTGTCTCCTCCTCCAAGTTATCTCTGTTTTGGTTTATTTCAAATCGATCAAATTACAAAGGATCTTAAAACAGAATAATGTTAAAATATGATAATAATAGATCTCAGGGATATAAAAAGCAAATGTTACACATAATTTGGTCAAATAAAATAACATCATTAACGAGATACATTTAGATACATATTAACTATTACAGCAAAAATAAAATAATATATAACATACGCATCCGTTTATGAAAAAAGGAAAAATTAGTGTTTTCAGAAGTTTCTGATTATTTAAATTAAGTTCTTCAACAGAGGCAGCATTTTAAGTCAAATTATAAAATCTGATTTTTTTTTCCTCCAAACCTTTCCCTTCATTTTATTTTGCTAGGATTATAATTTGATTTATTATCTAGATTTCATTGGAAGAAAAGACTGAATTAATGAAAATCAGAAATACTTGGAATTTAATAAAACAATCTTTTCATTTATTGAAAGGAGCTTTTTTTTTTTTTTTAAATCAGAACATGAAGACACGAGAACATTTAAAAATATATATTTTCAACACTTCATCCGTTACGGAAAAAACAAGCAATTCTTGGCAACATTTGGAGCGAAGCAGCAGATCTTCTGTAACTAGAAGCTCTCTCTGTAAAATCTTAAATTCAAAGTATTCTGATTCTGTTAGTAAATAAATATCTAGAAGAGAAAATGATTCTTCTCCAGAGTGTTTTGCCTCAGGAAGCTGATCTATGCGAGAACCTGGGATTATTTCGCTGCCGAGCGGCTCTGCTAGCGGCGCGGCTCTGCTAGCGGCGCGGCTCTGCTAGCGGCGCGGCTCTGCTAGCGGCGCGGCTCTGCTAGCGGCGCTAACGCCCATAGAGCTGCAACATGAACGTCTGATCCGATATCTGATGGCGGCTGATGCTCTTCTTCTGATGGTAACCGAAGTTCATCGAGATAACGTCTGATTCTTCACCGCAGTCTGTGTCATCAGCCGTCGCAGAAACAGTCAGTTTACCTGCTGGTTTCCTTTCCAAGTCATAAGACAGATAAGATTCCAAGTCTTGAGATTTTATATGCTGACTTCAGTGATATGACGTTTAACAGTATTTTAAGCAGCTGTACTTTTACGTACATTTATTTGAATTTTTTAAGACAAAAGGAAGTCCCAAGCATTTAAAGAAAAACCAATCAGGAGCCGTCTGACCCCAGATCAGTTCAGATCTTTAAAAATATTTAGTTGTCACCTTAAACGTCACATAACCAACAGCCCGGATGCAGATTCACTTGTTTTTAAATTAAAGAAGGTTCATATACAGCGTCTTGTTAAAGCATTCATGCTAGTAATGAGCGCTAGCACCGATCTCATAATTGGGCAAATATGGGCTGTTACTGGCCATAACTACGTCTATTACACCTAATGTGTCTGATAAATGTAGAAAAAATTAAGCGATCTATCGCACCGAGGACATCTGGTTGAAATTTAAGGTGTCCCAATCCCATATTCATATCGGTCTGATATTAGCCAAAAAATCTCATATCGGTTTATGTCGGTCCAGCATCTAGAATCTCTGATATCGTCTTGCTGATAGAAACAATCTGCTTCTATTTAAAGTTTCTTTTTAGATGCGTCGGTTGTTCTATGCCTTTTGTTGTTGATTGTTTTCTGTTTTAAATACATCACCTGATCAGAGCATTTCTAATTCTACAGAACAAAATAAGTAATAAAAGCATGAATGATTCGTGCTGATATCTGATCGGGTCGATATCAGTATCGGTCGGTTCTCTAAGCTGCAATGTCGGAATTTTTTTTATCTCTGTTAAAATTGTCATTAAAATATTTTATTTAAAAAACATGTCAGTACCTACATTTGAGGTTTGTAATTGTTGTTTTCATAAACTGCTATTTTTGAACCATTCATTTAATCACAATCTAGCCTTTTTACTTGCTTAACATGACCACAGTAATTCATTTTACTTTATTACGTCAGGCTGAGCGTATTACGTCAATATTATTTATTATGTCAATTCAAAAATACTTTACTTACCCCAAAGGGAAACTAAATGTTGTAGTAAGTCATATTTTTAGAACTGGATCAGGAGAAGTTTCTGACTGAAGACACTCTGTTGTTGTTTAAAACTCTTCTGACTCTCTGTTGTCCAGAATCTTCTTCACTTTATGAATAATTGCAGCTGCCTGTTGATGCATGGAGACTATTTTGTTTTTTTCTTACTTATTTTATGACCACTTTTAACAGGAACTCCAGCAGCAACAGTGCTTTAGTTAGTTTGAAGCTCCATGTTTTTCTCCCCCTGAGACGTCTGTGTCGCCCTTTTTAACCTCAAGGTGTTTATACAACGTTGTTGTGTTGCAACAAATTCTCACTGTTTTCCCACAGACATCATAGGTCACATCTCAGCCTGAGTGACTGAGCAGCAGCAGCACGCTGTTCGGACGCGTTACGTTCCTAACAGGCGGAAGGAAAAATAGTCCTTAAAAAATAAAACTGAATTTAAGTCCATTTTCTTGTAAATCAACATGACCTCAAATGACTGCAGTACCACAAGTATTGAGCTTTCAGAATCGACTTTAGAGCCTGATCTTCTGCTATCGATATTCTTACATCCATCTGCACATCACTAATTCATACTTTTCCACATTTTGTCACACATCTGAACCACAAATATATATTTAATATGAGATTTATGTGACAGAGCAATATAAAGTGTTATACAACTGGAAAATAGAAAGAAAAGTTGATCTCTTTTCAATATTTCAAATATAAAACTAAAACGTTTGGTGTGAAAAAGTATTCAGACCCTTTTTTTCCTTGGAAATGTGCAGAAGTTTAAGGGGTATGAATACTTTTGCAAGTGACTAAGATATTTTCCTAATATGCTTTGATTAATTCATGGAAATAATTTTTCATAGCTACTACGTTGAACAAATTCCTGCAACACATTTTTTGTCAAATGAAAAAATATAAAATCATTTTAAAACAGAGATTTTAGATGAGAAAAAAACTTTGTGAAACTTGTTGGCTTCCTTTCCACATCGGGTACATAGTGTCATATTACCAATCCCTAAAATAGGCTTTGATGACAAACTGTGAAATATTGCAAGTCGGGCTGTTTGGTTTCTGCGATGGGAAAGAAGTGGACAAAATCGCAAATTTTAGTAACTTAAACTGAATCTATTACAAAAGACGGAATCTCGTGGAATTTGCTCGTTGTCATTTGAGACGTAGCAGTCTGAGGTATTTTGTCCACTGCCAGCTCCTGTACCTGCCGTTGCCTGGTTACACAGGGTGGGCTCTCACCTCCACAGAGAAGAAAAAGTAGGCGAGCCGCTCAAAGATTTTAAAAAATGTAAAGTTTAGGACTGAATACAGCAGATTTTGATGAATCTGGAGCAACTTTTCTTGCAGCTTTTGTCGGCGCCTGATCGACTGCAAGCACATGAATAAATGAAGACTCATAAGAAACGAGGAGAGAAGCTAGCTAGCATGAGCCAGACACACCAAGTTTATTGAAGATTTGGCTGCCATGTGTGCAGAATCAGACGTTCCTTAAAAGAAAGAAATAAAAACATGGATGACGATTCCTTGTTTACAGGTTTAGTTTCTTCATGAAACAAATTTGTGTTACTCTGAACTCTAAAGCATTTTTATTTCACAAAGGGAAAACATTTTCCCTAAAACGGTGAAACAGCCGAGATTCCATTGTTTTTGTGGTTTTAAAAAAAACAGAAATATTGTTTAACATACCTCTCACCATTAAAGAAGTAACAATGAGCATAGATCCCATTCAACAGACAGGAGTGACACATTTTAATAGGTTTAGTTCCTTTATCAGACATTTCTTATGTTGAACTCTAAAGTGCTTTTAAAAAATGCCTTCTTTTAATGTGGGATTTTATGGTCAGACAGATTTTATCCATGTTTTAAATCATTGCTTTAGTTCCTGCAGAACATCTGACTGCTCTGCTAAAGGCCCTTGTTATTAGTCAGTTGCTGCTTTCTTCTTACCCTCCTTCTTTCAATGCGGTGGCTGTTAGCACCAATCAATTAATAGTTAAATGAACAGTCAATTAACCCCTATTTAATTAGTACAAATGACCATGCAAGATCAAAGAAAATCTGATTGTGTTTCCATCAGTTTATCTGGAGTTTGAGGCATGCTAGCATCCTTGACCTGTTGGTTTTGTCACACAACTTCTTGCAAACTGGCCAGTAATACCAGCTTTAGTCTAGAAGCAGAAACCCTGTCTTCTCATCAGACCAGGCTTGAAACTTTCCTTTTTGATTAAGTTTATGGATAGAGTGCTTCAGGTTGAGCATCTCTACACTTATGCTGCTGGAGGACAAAGGGACCACCCTCCACTTTATTCTACTTCTATTATACCTTTCTGCATTATTTGTTATTTCATCCCCTTTATGGTCTCTCTGCTTTGTTCACATTATAGTAGCTTCGTCTGGTCCTGTTTGGGAGGGCTGGTTTTTCACTACTTATTCCCGTTTTCCTCAGACATAGCTATGGGCTCAGCTTTGACTGTATGTTTCATCCTTTTTGACATGAAAACTGACTTATAGCTCATCTGCTTAACTGTTTCTATCCTTAAAAGAGACACTTATAGAGCTATTTTTGAATTACCCTTTAGTAATAAAGTATTTTTAACATTTTGTTTATCACTCCCTGTGTAAAAAGAACAGCAGAAGAGGAAATAGTATGTTATCTGAAAAAGACTGCAGCTAAAGGCAGCATGGGTTCATTCTATTTGTGGGCTTTTATCTGTGCAGCAAAATGAAATAAAATCATCAATGTAAATGAATGAAATGTGAATATTTGATGGAAAACTAAACAGAACAGACAGCAGGATATAACATCTTGTAAGAAGAGACTCCCCAACGTTGGGCAACTTTGGCTTTCAGTGGAAACGGAGTCTGAGGATAGTGGCTGCTGCTTCACAGTGACTGTGGGTCACATGTCTCACAGCGAGACGCAGCAGCGTTCTTCCTCTTTGCTGACAGACCGGTCATCGTTCAGGGCACCACTCACCGTCAGACTCACAGAGAAGCAGCGAAGAAAAATCTCACTCATTATAGGGAAGTAAGTCTCCAGCTATAGAGTCACTTTCCGACTTTCCCCACTTCCTCCCCCTCCCTTTAGACTTTAGTGAAAAATCGATTTAGTCCAAATTCGTTTTACACATTAATACTAGTTCATCTTTTTCTTTGCATTTCTCATCCTTTGTTTTCCTTGTTCTGTGCCTAACAGCCCAGAGGCAGGGACTTCGACGTCACATAGGAATGCATCACAAGAAGTTGTGTTGTCTGCTGTGTTTTTGGAGGCTTTGATGGGAGGGGGGCTGGCTCTTTTATAATCTCTTTCAAAGGCCATTCATTTCCCCAATTCTCCTAAATGCAGACATAGAAGGTGCAAAGACTGCTATCTTCTTATAGCCATGTTGCATGAAGCTAATGATTTCATATTTATTTTATCTTCATGCAAACATGTTACAATCCTTCCACAATTATGCTGATTAATCAGAATAAATCATCTTGATGAGAATGGAACAAAAGAGATTATTTAATATGCATCTGCACCTCCTTTCCATCGGACCCATAGGTTCTGTGTCAGTAGTTTGAGTGGTGTGGGGGCAGCAACACAGTAACATCCAACCAGGACCCTCACTGGCTGCGCTGTGACCCTACAATTATTCAATTATTAAAAACTAAAACCAGTGTTTTCTGCAAATGGAGCACAAAAAGAGGAATGTAATTTTAGTAAAACGGGTTAAGAGGTCACGGGATCCAGTGAGTCAAACAGGGACAGCGGAGGACGTCAAACACTGACAAGTGCTGCTCTGAAAAACTGCTAGTTAACAGAAACTTTCAAGCAATGGTACCATGTCCTCCCTTTAAAACTTTATTTCTCACATTAAAGTGAAAAAAACCTCCATATATTTTAATGTTTTGCTGTGATTGGTGATGAACGGAGGCTTTAAAAATGTGTGCAATCCAACTCCACCTTTCTGTAATTTCATATAACTGCGTACCGTCCTTTGAAACACTCACTGTGGTTCATGGCAGCTATAACTGGAGCTCAGTCATCGTACCTCTGATGACATCAGGAGTGGGACCAAATGTAAATACAGTAAACACTGAGGAACTACAGCCCTCCTTCATGCCATGAGTTTAGGACATCATCAAAATAATTTAGTTTAACTTCATGGCAGCAGAACTTGGCTTGAGGCAGACGCATTTCTCTCTTTTTTTTTTTTTAACGGAGTACCCCAGGGATGTTAACTTGAGCACCAATCAGTCATCATTTACAGACAGGAAAATGAAAAAAATGTTCAATGAGGACCGAACATAAAGCACATTACCGATGGAATCGACTGGAGTTTTTAAGCATAGTCATGCACAGATAATCAACAATATTTGGTCCAGTTTTACTAAATAGTTTTTTAAAGGGAACACCGAGCTGCTGGACTTCTGCCATAGAAGATGAGGAGGTCATTTATACCATCAAAGTGCCAAAGAGCTCAGGGATAAACCTTTATTAACCGCCACGGTTCTTTGGTTATATTTCACATCTGTAAAAGACCCCAACTTGTTAAAGAATGAATAGGAGCTTTTAACAGACCCCCCCCCCCCCCCGAACTCTGGATAAAGGGCCGACAAATATCAGATTGCTTGATTAGTTGAGTAAATATTTGAGTATTTCATCGTTTCACACAATGATTGTCCAACTGAAGGAAGCAATTATTTAGAAAGGGACAAAAATAAATGCATCTCTTTCCACCTTATCAACTCCGACCAGCTTTCAACACCATGATGCTGCCTACTCCGTGTTTTACCATAGGTACCATGTATTTAAGGTGATGGTGCAGTTTGATTTTTTTGACACATGTGTGACTTTGTTGGATCTGGGATGTCCATAGTGTAGGTTTGACAGTGGACTTTGTTTACTGAACGATTAAAATCTTCTAATTCTAGTAAATAAGTTCATCTAAAAGTATTTATTCTTCCTCAAACAACCATGCTTTTATATATCTTTCTGATTTGATGGTCAACAGGATCACGTCTATTCAGTGACTTTGCATTTAACTTGCTGAGACAAACATCAGTAAAATATCTTTATAAAAATATACATATAGTTACATGTGTAACAAATACACTGAATTGAACTCAAATTGTTATTTTTTTAGGTTTTTTTCCATTTAAAATGTGCAATAAAGGCGTTTCTTAAGTTCAGGCATTCAACTGTTTACAACTGTTACTTCACTAAAATCTGTGTCTTTCAAATCTGTGTTTTTCAAAGACTGTGTTTTGTACACTTGTTAAAATGATGTAAATTATGAACGAGCACTTATAGTTTTAATCGAAAAATTTTAACTCCTCTCTTTCCAACAGAAGTTGACTGTTAATAGTTTTACAATATTGTAAAATTGGTTTGTTTTTTGCTTGTTTGTTTTCAAAAAGCATTGCAGGTTTGACCCTAAAGAACTTTCTAGTTGAATATTTTTGCTCAAGTCACAAAAATGCAGACACAACTGACTTGAGTTTCACATGGAGCTCAAAGGGAAATCCTTTAAAGCAGCCGTCTACAAGGTGAGCTGAAGCAGAGACTCACCTAAAGGTGCAGGACACCAGACCTGGAGACCATTATTAAATCTCAAAAGGTGTGAAAACTTTTGGGAGTTACCGCGTAGGGGCTGTTTTCGACATTTTCTTCATTTTAACGATTCCTTTAGTGTAACTGCAGTTTTCCTTCTTCACCACTTAAAAGGATCTCTTTTGGCAACCGAGTCTATGGAGACCCGACGTGCCGAGCGGGTCAAAATAAAGCAGGCAGCTGCATAATGGTGGGAGGTGGCGAGAAGGGAGGATGCAGGTGGAGTAAGTATGACTGCACACCAGCAGAAAAAATAAGACATATGGACCCAGTCCCTGACAGCTGGATCATCAAACCACCCGTCAGCCACTGATTGGAGCCGTTTACTCAAGTCTAGTCACACAAAGTGAAACTAGCTTAAAGAAAAAGATGAGGTTGAACCCTCAGGACCCACTGATGGATCTCAAAGCGACCCCTGCTCACAAGAAGCATGTGGCCTACCTGCGCTCCAAGCTGGCACGCATGCTTCTGCAACACCCGCGTGCAACTGAGAGGCAAACACACACGAAAGCATTTCAGCAATCTCAGCACACATACACGCCGCATTCTTCCTTCACTTCCTGAGCCGAGGGAGAGAGAGAGAGTGCATCCACAGTTCAGCCCTTGTTCGCCTGTAACCCCACCACCACCACCACCACCGCCATCACACCGACGGAGGCTGCCGCATTAGTCAGCTGCTTACTGGGCGGCATGTGGCAACACGCTGTGTCCAAATCAGCCATTGACCCATATTCAATGACATGCCGCTGACATCCTCAAATCTGCACGGAGACGTTTGAAAAGCCGGAGTTTCCAAGGTTCGCTCAGGTATACTTTTAATTAATCATGTACTTTGTAGAAATGAAAAACACCAACTTTAGTTTGAGTGCTTTACAGGAGATTCCACCTGCATCGACCGTTATCTCCCACATTCCTTCCGTTTGGGAAGGACTATGTCAACCAAACACAGACAGAAACACAGCACTTCTTCAAAGAAGAAAAAAAAAGCAAGTATCATCAGCATATCAGGTCTTGCCCAGACAGAGGATCGTCTCGATTGAGAGGGGAAACCAACAATGTCGCCACAAAAACACCGTGACATGATCTCCAGGGCAACGGGCCTCTGTTTGGTACTGTTTGCTGCACGGAAACAAGGGAGCATCAGTTGCAGACGCGACCGTACAGAAAAAAAAAAAAAAAAAAAGAGGAAAAAAAGATGGCCCAGATACAAGAGAATGGTGGTTGCTTCAACGAAAAAAGGAAGAAAAAAAATCCCTGAGTCAGAGATCTCAGGGTCTCGCTGGTTAGATGTGAGCCGACCAAACTGATAAGCAGAACCACAGATAGCTTTTATTGCACACATTATTTCTGGTTGGAAATGTGATGCGTTTCTGTCTTAAATGCCAGCATAAAGAAGCATATAAAAGGTAGAAAAATCGATGTTTATGTGAAACATAATGACTCGGCATATTCACGGAGCGCAGCCTAATTGAGACACGAGTTAAGCTAAAATTTCCAGTCCTATTTTTAAACCCGCCCTGTTTTTTAGCTGCTCTTTGTTGAAAGCGGGTTGACCATTCCTCTTCTGCCTTTAACAAAACAACAACAAAGGTATTTTACTTCAAGTCAGGCCGCATACTTAGCCAGGTCACAAGTTTCTGGTTTCTCTTCAGAAGCTCTTGTGTAATTTTGGCGGGGATTGGGAACCTGTTGGAATATTGCTTTTGCGCCGCATTCAAGAGCAAGAGGAAGATTTGTTTTTGCTTGAGCATGAGTGTCAACTCCCTAACTGCCAAATATTTTGACCAATGCAGTTGCCCCAACATTTGGATGCATCCGAGTCAAATCAAAGCTCTAATTCCTTTCTACACATCAAAGCAGAATCTGTTTTCTATTAGTTTTTCCATGGCGGTATTTAAACCATTTATTTCTTGTACTGTATCAAGGTTGAAGTCCATTTTTAGAGAGAATGGATTCATTTTCTTTTAACCATTCAAGGTCTTTGAATTGATTTGTTTTGTTGTTTCTTTCAGTCCTCCAGTGTTACTACAAACTTCTGAATAGGACAGATTATATACATATATATATATGTAGCCACTTTGTTTATGAAAACGTACTGCTGACCTGTTGCTATTTTTTAAGGCTTTATTGGCCTTTATTTTTTGTTATTTTTGAAA
>JAUZNJ010099732.1:0-21366 GCA_034780135.1 Jordanella pulchra
AACAATATTATCGTTTATCGCAATAACTTTTTGAGACAATTAATCGTTCAGCAAAATGTGCTATCGTGACAGGCCTAGCGACAATATCCCAATTTTATTTGAGTTTTCAAAACAATCAACCCAGCATTGAAGGAGACATGGAGGAGAGGTGTGCAGGGTCAATATGGAACGCTTCACATTGATTAAGTGCCAGTGAAATACTGAAGGGTTTCATGCCTTTTTAGGTTTGGCTCTGTTCTTAAACACAACTGCTACTGTAAAAACTACCAGCTTAAGGCCAATGATTTGATTGGTCTCAGTGCAGTTCAGTGAGATTCATCCAGTATTTATGGAAAGCAATGATGTATCTCAACTACCACCTAGACAGAATTGGTCTTGGTGTGTCTCCTGCCTGAAACCCACCAGCCAGCAGACCCTACACCTCACTAACACACACTAGAGCCGTAAACCTAGTTTAACCTTCCAAAAGTCTGCTGTTTTATAGAATGTAGCAGTTCAGGTTGACTTAAACTTCTTGCCGCCTCAAATTATTATTATTATTATTTATTGATGTTTTTTTACGAAAAAGGAAGAAGTTTTAAAAGATATTTTAAAGGTACCTTAAAGAGTTTTGTGAAAGAAATTATAACATCTATTAGGTTGTGTTTCAGCTTTTCCCCACAGTCAGATTTGACACATGAAACACAGGACTGCAGCCCATACGGTCAGGAGACTCCAAAACCGATCATTTAAGAACACCTTGATTGCCACCCTAATGGAAAAATCTAACAATTCGCCAACAGGGAGAACATGGTGGTAATAAACTTACTTGAATTCTTTCTCAGACTTCCCTCGCAGGTCCCGAACCAGCCACTGGTTGGTAAAGGCGTCCTGAGGAGGCATCCCGTAACGCATAACTGCGTTGAGGAAAGCTTTCCTCTGCCGTGCGTTGAAGCCCAGTACCTAACAGGTAAAGAAGCAAAAAGAGTCATTTAAATCCAGGTTTAACAGTTTGTTTACTTCACTATATAAGACAAAAATAAGGTTAACAAATACAACAAGAAATATATATAAATATATTAAGTAAAATTTTGATTTACTTAAAGTTCACCCAAAATAAATAGTTAAAGATGATCTAGATCCCGTTATTAGTCAGTCATGAAATATTTCATACAGTCCTGGATAAACAGGCTTGTGTTCAGATATTGATCAGGTGTCCAGCAGTCATGTTCCACCACATGACAGCATAGAGTAAAACACGGACAGAACCTGGAGACACATTTTAACATTCATTTTAAAAATAAACTCACCTCAATGTTTCCTCCCACCCTGGCTAGCAGCGGAGGCAGAGGTTTGTCTCTGTCGTTCCTCAAACCTTTACGGTTTGGTCTGCGGGCATTAGCTGCAGAGGAGAGAGTTCAATTACTGCCCTCATTAAAATGAAGTAATGAAAATGAGATTTAAATATGAACATGTGCGCCCTTATCACCCTTAAATGTCTCTAAAGATGCTACACTTACGGCTCATTGCTGATCCTGACGAAGCTGTCCCTTTTCAAAATCTCTCAACTTTTACATTATCCGCTCCTTCCTCTTAGGATGGATAATACTCTCACAGTATTTACAACCCATTGAAGTTTTAGGTCAATTTTTTTATTTAACAAAACTGGCATTGGCATAACTAAAACAATTACATTCAGTACAAACATGAACATGTGCAAAAAATTATTCCAAATATGAAACAACAAAAAATAATAATAAACATCTTATTTTTTTTAAACAAGGATTTAACAGTTGATATCAAACCAAGACCAGAAACAATTCAACAGCCTTTTAAACTGCTGATTCTGCTTTTTTTAATACACGTTTTCCTTCCTTTTCTTTTTGTCTTTTCCTTTCTCACTACACAGATGATGCAAGGACAAGTGTGGTTTCGCGAGTTGTTGAGATTGTCCAGGCGAACATCATAGGTGTCGTCTGAACTTGTGTAAGTATCTGCGGGGTCGGTTGGAAATTTGTTAGTGAAGGACATAAAGGTTTTGAAGCTGTTCCTTACAACTAGAAGGCCAGTTTTTAACACTAATCATTAAAATTTAAACCCTACCACTCGGAGAAAGTATTGTCCTTGTGGAGGATTAGCAGAGATGGTTCATGGAAGCACAAAAGCACACATACAACCCACCTGTTTACCTCAGTAGCCATCAGAGACTGAACCATACCTTCAGAGCGCTCATCAAAGTCCTCATCTCCCTCCTCTGAGGCCACAGAGTAATCGGACTGGTTGTCAGACTGATCCTCCTGCCAGTCTACACAGAACATAGAGAAATGATTATGAACAAGGCCATAAGAAGCACAAAATGTTTGACGTCAAGCTAATAACACCATGACACCACAAGCATCTAGCTATAGGCTACTTTTCTGTAGCTGCAACAATGTAACTGAAATTGCCAGTTATTAGTACTAAAGCGTCAATACATTTTTACTGAATTAGTTACAAGCATTCAGACTTGACTTGCTTCCTAAAACCAAAATCCCAAATCAATACATGTTTGTACGTTTTCACAGTTTAAAAGTAAACATCAAGTTTCATGTGCAAATCCTTAAAATGTTGAAAGTGAAAGATAAATGTAAATAAGCTGGTTTCATATTCTGTTCTTTAAAAACAGGCTCTGTTATGGCTGCTCATTGTGTGTCTCTGTCATTTGACTCGCTTTGCACGTAGATCCCGACGGTAGACAGAGGAGAAACACTAATCATTAAGTTTTAAGATGCTCAAAGAAAGAGAAAGATTTTTCAAATAGAAGAACTGCTTGTCTTTTTTTTTCCTCGACGCACAACCATCTTTACTGGCAGCAACATGCATAACAAGTTACATTATCGAGAGCTCATAAAGTACGGGGTTAAAATATTGAAGTTAGTCAAGCACATAAAGGCTGACGACGCTGTCTGAAGGACTAAGCGATGATGTTCATGAAGACTGTATCTTGGTACAGCAGTGTTTCATAACTGAACGGACTGTGTGGTAGCAGCATATTGATGCTGACCTGCAGAAACCCTGGCTGAGTAAAAGAAAACAATAACTTGCTGTCAGAAAAGCAAATTAAGGACAGAATAATCGAACTGGGATTCAAATTTAGAATTTTAAAAAATAAATAAATAACAACTTTGATAGAGATATACACATTTAACAAGAATAAGAAAAGGTGTAAGATTTCATGGAAAGGCTTCTTCACATCATCAGAAAGTGGCTGTATAGCCCCATAACTAGCTGAAATAAAGTCCAAGAAAGTCTGAACCTAATTAAACCCCTAAAACTCAATCTTTGATCTTCTACTATCAAGTTTATCAATGTTTTCCATCCAAGTCCAACAAGTTTCTCCTCATGAAGCACAAACGTCTGATAAGTTGTACAATAAATCAAAAGGTAATTTTTCCTTAAAGCATTGTGTAAATGCATCAGATATGTTCAAAGAGGTTAAAATCAAACATTAGCAATATAAGGAATATTGATTTAACGGTTTTCTAAAGTTTTAGTATTAAGTAAAGTTTAGTATTACCCAAGTAAACATAAATAATTCTATTTAAACTAAATTACCTTTCAACAACCAACAGTCATCAAATCTCAGTCTTATTGACATAAAGAAACATACTAAATCAGGACTTTGTAATAGCAATTTAATAAAAGTTAAACAATTTATACTACATCGTCCTAGGCATGCAAAACTTTCTTTAGCTCCCATAACATGCTTAAACATCACCACACAGACACAAACAACACAAACACAAAGAAGAGGTTGCATTATATATTGTTCTGTACCCTGTCTTATACCTCGGTCCTCTTGGGAGCCGTCATTGTAGTTGACCGGCTTTCGAGTACGTTTGCCTTTGCCCAAATTGCGGGCGAGATCTTCCTGTTGCTGCTCATAGTGGTGCCGAAGCAGTTTCTCCCAGTAGTCGGGATCAACGCTTTCCTCCTGCTTGATCACTTCTCTTTCTACCTCCTCCTCCTCAAAGAAAGAAGACATATGTGGCTCACAAAGACTAAACATAAACCTTGTTTTCAAGGTGCCTAGCCTTTTTATTCAGTTTTATATCAACAGGCTTTAAAAACTCACAATAATAGACATATCTTGACTGTTGAAAAGATAAAATACCTCATCATCTTCATCTTTCACCACATACTGCGCCACTTTAAAAGAGCTGAGATACTCGTTCATGCTCTGAAGCTCAGTGTCCTCTGTGGCATCTTGGTTCCTGTCCAGCAAGCGCTCAATTGCCTGGTCGTCATAGTGGATCACACTGCTGTCATCTTCCTTGTTGTCTCCTAATGGCAAAGGGGAGAAAAAAAAAAAAAAAAAGAGAGAGAAAACAGTTTATCCCCCAATCCTGATTTTAAACTCTTGCATCTTTGTTCCGCCACACATAATAAATGTGAAAGAGAGACCAAAAAAAATTATTCTGTGGAAGTTAAAAAAGTTAAAAGCTGCTTTACTTTTCAATTCTTCCATATAACTATACATACAGGAGCTTTGGTCAACAATGGGTACATTGAAGTGTTTGATTAACCCAGTTAATAAATGAAGCCCAGCACTTGATCTAATGGAAATAATTGCTACTAAACATAAAAGTATAGATACGAATGCATTGTATATTCATTACTACACCAGGGCCTTTAAGAAAAACTAGTCTGTTGTCACTGAATTATTATGGAAATACTCATGATGTGTCTATTTGGTTTTCTCTCGGTGTTGTGTCATCTGTGAAGGTTGACTCAGATTTTCATCCTGCATACGGCAAAAAGAGAATGGATCTTAAATTTTGGCGGCTGGATAAACACAAGGAGTGTAAACACATTCAGGGGCAGTAAAGGGTGTGTAGATACTGTGGAGGTCTCATCATAGTGGAGCAGAGCAGATAAAGTGAAAATTGGTGATTTGACACCAGTCATCTGAAACGATAAGTCTCAAAATATCCTGGGACAAAGTTCCAGAAAATTACATACTGTCCTTTTGATTGACATAACTACATAAAAGTCTTAATTTATTTTATAGCTTTAGCAAGAAAAAAAAAACAACTTGACAACTAAAATGTTTTTGTTTCCATCTCTGGCAATGAACATAGCTTTTTTACATAAAGGCAACCTGATGTCTCCGCATTCCTAAGAAACATCTACAGGGTTCCATAACAGTAATATTGAGCTCTGTAGATTTGCTAACCAGCTATTTAAATCAAGTGTTTTAAGTCTAACATAATTAGAAATGCACCTCTCTGTGAACAGGGAGCTTAGAAGAGGGTCATATCACCCAAATGATTGGTTCTATTTAGACCGTTTTATATAAGCCACTTTAAGAAGCACAATGTATGGAAATAAACTGTTATTTAAACAGGACTTAAGGCATCCATGATATTTGTATTTTTTCTACCCAGAACCACAAATAATGTAACAACCGAATGTTACTCAAAAAGAAAGAACAAACAATAGGAGAACAAGGCGCTCGATATACAACTCCACAACTTCCTGAAATTAAAGCGGTTTGTTTCCAGTCTTTCTCTTCTGGAACAACTGGTCAAACAAGGGCCGTTTCTCATTTCTCAAGAACACAAGCATGGACTCGTGTTCTCGACAAGTACGTTCTTCACAAGAACGGCAAAAGTATGGACTCGTGGAGAACGCGAGCACGTAAGGCAGATCTGTGTCAATTGGAACCGAAGCAAACTCGTGACGTCACCGCATTAAAAGCTCATCTGGAGCTCCATTTAAACTCCTATTGTTAGTAGTCTCTAGATAATTATAAATTATTATTTTCATTTATTTGTGGAATGATGATCAACACAAATAAAACTGACATTTTGCCAAATACAACAAAACAAAAAAACGTCATCAAAGCCACCGGTACTTCACACACAGCTATGCTGAGGGGGCTGCTGCAGACGGGCTAACGTTAGCTAAGGCTGCAGGTAGCATCGGAGCTTCACTGGTCGCTACGGTTTTCTCAACATCGGAACTTTTTTAAAACCTATACACTAAATCAGTAAATGGGCCACATAGTAAAGCTTAGAGGTATAATATTCTCACCTCCAATAATCAAAATTGTACTTTAGTGGAGCAAAAGAAAAATGAACTTTTAGCTTAATACTCTGAGGTCTGTTAGCGCAGCTGCTGCCGCGCTGCATGCCGGGAAAACTGCCAGCCTTAGAACGCAACAAGTCTGCTCTGATGCATGCTGGGTAAAGAGGGAGGAGCGAGAACAACATCCGGGGATTTCCTCCGTTCTCGGTCTTGTGTTCTTGTGAATCGGAACAGTACTCGAGCCGAGGCTGATGACGTTTCACAAGCACACGAGAACGCAGAAGTCCGCATATTGAGAAACGGCCAAGGTGTACATGACCTCACTAACCATGACGATAATGGCCAGACACACCTGGATTAATCAATTCATCCAGGAGAGAAAGACAGGAAACAAAAGAGCTGCATTCATCTCAGTGAAGTAATTGTGCATAAAGTATTAGAATATCACTTGAAATTTAGCGTGTGTAGAGTTCTTTATGGTTTTAAGTTTATTAAATTTAGGATTATGCACTTAACCCTGGAATTTTTTTTTTGGGGGGGATGTTCTCACCATCTCCAACTTCATCCTTGAACAGCTCTTCAGTTCCAAACTTGAGAATATCATCCAGTTCCTGCTTCGACATGGAACCCGTCTTAGAACCAAGCCCGGGCCGCACCACCAGATGTGTGAGCATCATCTTCTTCTTTGCTACCTGACAATGACAAGAAGATAGATGGACAGTGAGAAGAGAATCAGTCTATAGGTTTAAAAAAAAAAAAAAAAAAAAAAAAAAAAAAAAAAAAAAATCCCAATCAGCATTTGTTTTTCACAAACCTGTGTGATCCTTTCCTCAACAGATGCTTTAGTAACAAAACGATAGATCATCACTTTCCTGTTCTGGCCGATACGGTGAGCTCTGCTGAAGGCCTACAGAGTCACATTAGATAGTCAACCACAATCCAAAGGAAAATGCATACACGCACATTTAGAGTTAGACTTGCAGCTAGCATACCTGGATATCATTGTGGGGGTTCCAGTCCGAGTCGTAGATGATGACTGTGTCTGCAGAGGCTAGATTAATACCCAAACCACCGGCCCGGGTTGATAGGAGGAAGGCAAACTGCTGAGCTCCTGGAGCTGTTAGGTTACAGAGCAGACTTTAGATTAGAAAACCAAATATCAACTTTCAAGAAGGGCCAAGAAAAGTATGCAACCATACATCTCACCATTGAAACGATCAATAGCCTCCTGCCTCATGTTGCCTGTGACTCCACCATCGATTCTCTCATATTTGTATCCTTCATTCTCCAGGAAGTCCTCCAGCAGGTCGAGCATCTTGGTCATCTGGGAGAAAATCAGAACCCTGTGGCCTCCCTCTTTCAGCTTCTTCATCATCTTGTGAAGAAGCATCAGCTTCCCTGAAGCTTTGGTCAGGGCAGTGCCTTCATACATGCCATTTGGAAGTTTGGGAGCTTCCTGAAATAAGAAAAAAAGAAGATATGTGTAAATTGTAGTCAAGCTTTGAGATGTTTGTTTTGGAGGGGGTGGGGGGTCAGTACCCTTAGTGTATGCTGAAATAAAACTAGATTAATCTGGTGTTTTACGCTTAATCCTGATTCCATGTTTTAAAACTTTCCTTTCATATAGTCCTAAAAATTTGGTTCAGATAATTGAAAGTCAAATAAAAGTGAGTATTTGAACAAGTGAACAAGACAATGACTACAGACAAACCAAAACAAGAGACGGGCATCTATCAAGAAAAAAAAGTTTAGCACTTAATATGAGTATTGGAATTTAACTGATCACTGTTATCGATTGAAAATAGTTCATTAAAATCTGTAGAAAATATGCACAATGCATATTAATAGATCTTTTCACTGAGAGTGGTGTGAACAGCAGAAATAATAATAATAAAAAAAAAAAAAATCACTCTGGCATAATTAGTAGTAGTTAAACAATATGCATGAAGACAGTTGATGTCAGCCATTTATCAATGGATTTCAGGACATAAATGGCTCTGCAGACCTAATTTACAATGTACTCAGCCTAAGAGGCATGTTTTACGCACAGTGAATAAAAAGCTTAAGAGGTAAGCGATATGGTTTTACTCGAAAACGTTTTTTTACGCTAATTGGAAGAATATTACTACTTAAGGCTCTTACTGCAAAGCCTTCCATGAACTTATTAAGTTCTATGTCAGTTCATCCGTTGATTATCTGTTAAACTAATGTTCCATTTATTCAGCCCTGTCACACATATGCAGACACTAAGACTAGACTTGCACACTGCCATTAAAGTAAAGCAAAAAAAAAGGAAAAAAAATATATGAAAAAAGTGAAATTTTGCAATTAGATCATTTTAAAGATCCTACAAATCTGGCTAAAGGTTACCCTACTTAGCATTAGCTGCTAGGCAGCTAGCAGCAGTTGAATTTTTTTCCATCAGCATGTAGTAAAAAACAAAAACCTCTTAAAAGAGCTTTATTTACAAGGTAATAAGTAAGAAAAAAAAACAGCAACAACAAGTTTGTTGGTGAATCAATAACAATCCTATTGAGGTGTAAAGTACCGTCCGTTTAGACCTGAAGATTAGTAATGGTGTATGTTTATAGACAAGACTCCATGTATAAATTTGACCTTATGTGGAATCAAGAAAACATATTTGCTCCCAGTTTTAAAAACGAACTGAAGTCGTCTGCTGTTTAATGATTCAAACCTGGAGAAAAACACTTTTAATGCAGTATTAAACACTTCACAATGAGTACATGTTAAGTTCTGACCAGAACTGCATGTTTCAATGAATGGATAATGTTTGAAAAATGTGACAAAAAAAACAAAACAAAACATCATACCGTTGCAGCTCCTGGAAATAGATAGGGGTGATTGCAGCACTTTTTAAGGTCCATGACAACGTTGAGCAGAGATACTTGGTTTCCACCTCCTCGAGTGTTCAATGCCTCAAAGTTACGTGTCAGAATGAACTTGTAGTACTTCCTACATTAACAAAAACAAGAAAATTAGGAAAATGAAGAACAAAAAAAGAGTGTAAGAGCAGTTGATGCTAAAAAAAAAAAAAAAAAAAAAAAAAATTATGGATATCAGAGTTCCAACACAAAAAAAAAAAAGTCTAAAGTCAAACTTGTTGCTGGTAAACCTTTAAAGCTGTGTATATTGAAGTGTATTACTTACTTCTGCATGGGGCTCAGCTCCACTCGGACAATGAGCTCAGTCTTTGAAGGCATGTGTTTAAACACATCAGCCTTCAATCTCCTGAGCATGTGTGGTCCCAGCATGTCATGGAGCTTCTTGATCTGGTCCTCTTTGGCAATGTCTGCAAATTCCTCCAGAAAGCCTTCAAGGTTGCTGCAGAAAATAAATATAGGATTAGCACTTTGCAGGTGAATTTTTATTTTATTATTATTTTTTTTTAGTGAGCCAAGAAAAAACAAACAGCTACATTAGTTGTAGATGCCAAGTTACTGACTTAAATCTCTCCGGTGTTAAGAAGTTCAACAAGTGGAAAAGCTCCTCCAGATTGTTCTGAAGAGGAGTCCCAGTCAGCAGAAGCTTGTGTTGCAGCGAGTAGTTGTTTAACACTCTAAAAAACTGAAAGACAGTATAAAAAACAAAAAAACCTTAACCATTGTACTTATGAATACAATGGCAGCATAGGATATTTAGGATCAATCTTTGTATCACACCTTTCAGACAAAGCTAAGGTAATACAGGATTAAAACACAAACAAAGGCCATCCTACAAAAAAAAAAAAAAAAAAAAAAAAACAACCCAGAATGATTGAAAAAGAAATCTCAAAAGAGGCTGATGAGAAGCAAATCACAAATTCCATCAGTTGTAAAACACATTTTAACCTGATTGTTCATTAAAGAAACGAGTTTTATTAGTTCAGTATTTCTTAACTAATAAAAAATAAAGGAACATGCATGAAAAACATCTAAACATCTAATATTTTCAATGGGTTCTTTTCTAGCAGGAAGTCCGAAAAATGTAATTAAAACCCTTCAGCTGATCTAAAATGCTGCAGCTGGAGCTCTGATGAGAAGTAAAAAGAATTTCCTGAACAGAATTTAAAATCCTCTTTCTCACCTATAAAGCCCTAAATAAGTAAGTTCCATCTTGTATAAGTTGGATCTGGTTGTTACTCGTGATCCTAACAGAGCACTTCACTCTCAATCTGCAGGTTTATTAGAGAAAACACTAGTAAACAGGTAGTGTGGCTTACTAGTGGTTCCTGGAAATTTCTGAAAACCAGAATATGAGTCAGATCTTTTAGTTATCACACTGCTCCCCGTAGAACCAACTACCAGCTTTAGTTCATGAGGCAGAGACCCTGTCTACTTTTAGGACAAGGCTTAAATGTTTTCCTTTAGGATAAAGCTCATACAGTAGCTGAGGTTGTCCTGACTAAACTCTGAAGTTATACTGGCTTAGGCTACTGGAAGACATAGGGACCACTTTTCATCTTTCTGTATCATTCTACATCTATTCTCTAATTCTGCATTATTTGTTAGTTACATCTTTAACTTTATGTGCTCTCTGCTTTTCTCTCATCATATTAGCTTCATGTGCCCATAAACTGTTTATCTTGGATACAATCCTGGAGCTGCTGCAGTCAACAACTTCCATTATAAATACACTTTGAGCCTGTTTTTCAATGCTTAGTCCTGTTTTTCTCATATACATAGCTATGGGCTCAGCTTTTTCTGTGAATATTTGCTCTGTCCCTTTCTTTTGCTCATCTGCTTAACTGTGTCCTTCCTAGACAGTGCCATGTATGTCGCTAGTTTACCGTTACCTTTTCTAGAAAGTATTTCTGGATCAGTGCTTCTATGTCCCTTTTGTATGTCTGCTTCTTTGTTGACAGCCTTGTACCACGGGTGACAATGAAACTTTTGGAAAAATAAAAATGTGCAACCCAAATACCTGGATAATCTGGAAATCCCATAAAATACAACAATTTATTATATAAAAAAAAAGATTAACAAAAAAATGTAAAACAAATCCTGATATTTAGACGCAGCCAGTGCTGAGCTTTAACTGATATAAAGTCTGCCATCTCTGTGATTCTCCTCAGTAGCCTTACAACCGTTTTTAGAAATGACAACAAACAAAAAGAGTATTGCAACAATCCAATTAACAAGTCATAATGTTTTGTCTTAAAGAAGATGTTATCTTATTCTGGAAATATATAAAAAGATAATACACCAGCAGAGGGTTAACTCCTGGGGAGTGCAAGGAGAGCTATGAAAGCTTCAGTTATGGATAATTAAGGGTTGTTTGTAATACCTTGGACTGGTTATTTTTGAGTCTGTGAGCCTCATCAACAACCAGACAAGCCCATTCAATGGAGCCCAGCACAGCCTGATCAATGGTAATCAGCTCATACGATGTCAACAGAACGTGGAACTTCACTGTTGAATCTTTCTGTAAAGTACAGAAACAGAGGAGGGGGATTCAGCTATACATTTAAAGATAGAAAAGGAAACACCAAGACCTGAACTATCCTCGTTTATTACACCCCTACCTTCATCTTGGAAGCTTTCTTCCCTCCCCTGATGGCATTCCCTTCAAATGAGAACTCATTCTCTCTGATAACAGCCCTGCTGTCTTTGTCTCCCACATAGGTAACCACGTACATATCAGGCGCCCACATCTCAAATTCTCTCTCCCAGTTTATGATGGTGGACAGAGGAGCGCTGACCAGGAAGGGACCTTTGGAGTGACCCTGTGAAAACATAAAACTTCAGTAGTTAATATGGTTGAATATGTCTTGCCCTGTCTTTAGAATAGAGTTCCTAACTTGGAACTCATCCCCTTTGTTTGGCAAAGTTACTGTTTGTCGTATACGTCTGAGACCCCCACCACCATCACTAAATGACAAAGGGGGGGCAGACCTTACAGAAAAAGTGCCAAAGATTTAAAATGGGTTTAGATGCAAAAAATACAATTCTAATTTAATCATATGTAACCCTATTTATCACAATGAATAAGGATTGTGACTCATGTTTCTCACCTCCTTATACAAAGAGTACAGGAATACAGCCGTTTGAACAGTTTTGCCTAAGCCCATCTCATCTGCCAGGATGGTGTCGGTGGCCTGAGCCCATGAGAACCTGAGCCAGTTCAACCCCTCCAGCTGGTAGGGATGCAACGTCCCTCCTGTACTGTCCAGATAGTCAGGTTGGCGATCAAACTTGATAGTGGGCTGGTTGGAAGAAAAAATTTAAAGAGCTGGTATTTATTGTGCAAACAAATAAAATGGAAATCATTAAATAAAAAGCAGATGAAGAAAACTTACATCTACAACTGGATTAGCAGGAGGCCGTTCTGCCTTTTTCACTTTAACTGTTTTCTTAAGCTTCTTGCCAGGTCTTCCCTCTTCACCCATCATCAGCTCTCTATTTCAGCCAGGTAAATAAGCGATTTAATTAAGATTACCCCCCAAACATAAACCTTCTACTGTTTACCTTTAAATGTTTTCCTAGTTAGACAAAACCCTCCTTACCTGTGATTCCAGTATATCTGTTTGTACGTATCATACTCTGGAATGTCCAGATCTTCACTTTCCCAGGTTGACTGGTCATAAGGGAGGTCTCTCCATTTGATCAAGTAATGAACGTTGTTCTTCTTGTCAACACTAAGAACAAAACACACACAGGAAACATTAAAAACAAGTTTCTGCAGAGGAAAATAGTGCCTCATAAATTTCTACTATGACTTTTAGACATTTTTTATTTCAATTTTGTATTCACATCTATGCAACTGTTGATAATAAAACAAAATGGAGATAAATATCGTACTCCGTGTGGTCTATTTCCTCCTTACTATCTTGTTTTTGTTACTACTTTTTCATTCTGTGTAAACCCTACCTGTGGTTAAGGATGCGGTGAATCATCAGCCACTCCAACTTAACCCCAAAACGGCCAAACTCTTCCTCCATGTGGACAAACAGAGGATCTTTGTTTTTCCTCTTGCTGCTTTTGTCATCATCACCTTCGCCTCCGAAGTCCACAGGTGGAGGTTCATCCATGTCAGTCTTCCTTTGGTAGTTACGGAACATCACCTGGCAGTTCAGCTCCAGCTGTATGGAAGAAATGGAAGAAGGAAGAGAAGTCAGTATCTACATTATAGAAGAATTGGTCCAAATTGGCAGATTAATTTACATAATGTACAGGAAGATCCGTACCTGCAGTTCCAGCACCCAGGAGCAGTGCCAGTAGGACATATTGCACCACTTGACAAAGAACTCCCTCTCCCGGCGGCCCGCCAGAGGAGGGGGGTCAGGAGCATCAGCAGGGAGGTCAGCAGGGCGGGGAACGGGCATGGAGGGAGGAGGTTCCCCCCAGCGCCATGTTAAAACCTTCTGCACCTTCCCTTTCATTGGAGGACACTGGTGGAAGACGGAAACGGAGGACAAGCTGTCAGTAAGGAGGCTAATAAAATATAAAGCAAATAATGTAACAGACTTTATATCAATCTTCAAAAAAAAAAAAAAAGGTCTGGAAATATATTTCACATTTTTATTTTGCAGCTTGTTTTCTTCTGATTCATACTTAGCCTGATAATTTACCAAACTAGTAGAAAGTATTTAGATTTGACTGGTAATTTTAATCTTATTCAATCAAGCAGCAATTTCAAACCATCAACTGTAAAAAATACTGTAAAAAAGTACAAAACACAGCTCTTAAAAACATGAATAAACCAGAAAAGTCTTGTAAAAAATGATTTTCAACTGAATAATAATGATGACATATGTACACAACACAATATTAATATTAACCTCACCATCAATTACGGCATAAAAGGTGATGTGTATATAAAAAAAATAAATAAACATTTGATAATAACTATAACTTTTTTTAGCTGCTAGTAACCATACATGAACAGCAAACTGCCACATGGAATATTGACAACTTAAACTTTATATTATCTTAATGTAAACAACAATTACACAATTTAAACAACGAAAAATATGCAAGTATTTGTATTTTATCTTATGTTGATCTGATCATATTTCAATCCCAATCCCTGATATAAACAGTCTTCTCACCCAACAGAGCAACTTCACCAATGTCTTTAGCGAATAAATACTTGGAATTAGGAAAATTGGATGGTGATGCAGTTTCTTGGAAATACTTTGCCAAAAAAAAAAAAAAAAAAAAATCCACTCTCCCAAAAGTTTGGAGAAACACCAATAAAGAATGAAAGCATAAAAAGATCCCACTGCATGTTAGACTCATTGAAAGTAGAAAAAATAAAGTAATAACGGTGGTTTTAATTGTTTGCATAGAAGTGCTTCTGAAATTTGTACTGTAAAATAATCTCAATTAGAGGTGCAAGGCGTGTTCTTAGCAACACTATGTAGTGTTTCGCTGATAAGGAAAATCATCTGGTTAAGTGCAGTGCAAAAGTGTATTTGCAATCCAGATTTAGAGCCATGAGAGCATGCGCAGATAGGAGTTGGTGCTCACCTTGCAACGGGGGCAGATCCATTCTCCGTTGGGAATCTCTGGGAGAGGAGGGTTCAGGCAGTGGATGTGGTAGGAGGAGGGGCAGGTGTCACAGCAGAGCAGCTCTCCACCGTCCTTACACACTCTGCAGAACTCAATGTGGTGGTCGTCTTCCTCCTCCATGCCATCGTCTCTCCTGTCGTCATCATCCTCCCCTTCAGCCTCAGACAGATCATCTCTTGCCTCCCACTGGATCCCCTCCTTCTCCTTGGTGTTGGAAGCAGAGACATGACGAGGAGGTGGTTTGAGTGTGTGTGTGTAGTAGAGGAAGAGGAGAGAGTTGGGTGGGTTCACACATGCAGGGAAGGTATGCGGAACGGAATGAAAGGAAAAAAGGGAGGGGTGGTGGTGGGGGTTCAGGAGTGAGAGCGATGGAGGGTGTGGGGCGTGCATTGAATACATGTGCATGTGGAGTCAGATGGAGGGAGAGGGAGTGAGCAAATAGAAGATGGAGGGTGAGATGTATGGAAGGGAATTAAAAAAAAAACAACAACAAAGGAATTAAATGTTGATTAGAAATAAACCGACGGAAAAATACAATGGTAAAAGTCAAAGTTAAAAGGTTTTTTTTTTTTCTTTAGAAAATCATTTACTGTACAATATTAGGGAAACAGGATCCTACTATTAGAAGTTTCTCTCTGTATAGATTGAACAATCTATACTCACACAGTGTGGACAACTCCACTTGCCCTCTGGAGCCTTCTCCATGTCAGGATCCAGACAGACCATGTGATAAGCTCTGGGGCAGGTGTCACACAAAATGATCTCTCCCCCCTGCTGGCACACCTCACAGTAGTCCTGGTGGTCAGTTTCATAACCATCTCCATCCTCTGTCTCCACTGAAAAGGACATTTACAGAAAGAGAGAATAAGGAACAAACATGTAAATGAAAACAGGATGCAACTCAGCTTTAACGATTATGTAAATCTTGTATTTAATATCAAGGTTTTCCACATTTGTTCCCAACCTTTCTTCTTCTTTTTTGCATTTTTGGACTTCTTCTTAAGACGGCTGCTGCGGTTGGAACCATCAGACACAGAGAAAGTTCCATCATCAAAGTCGCTGTCGCCATCGAGCTCGTCTTCATCGCTCTAATCAGATACAAAAATAAAAGATATTTCCTAATAAAAGCACATTTTTTTCAGCTAAAACTGTTTTTTTGTTTTAAATCAGCAGAACTTTCCTAAAATTTAGGTCAAACATAGTTCAAAATAAATTACTGAATTATCATGTTCCCTACACAGTTTCTCTATAAAATTCAAGTCAGGCCACAAAACATTAATTTGACTTCTAGACAGCAGAACCATAAAATTAAATTGCCAGTTGCTTTTAATGTAAATCTATGCGGCGGTGTAAACAACTGTGAATTACAGTGTAGATCAGCAGGATTTCAAACTAATAAAGCTTTTAAAATATTGGATTAGGGCTAGGCAATAATTATATTTTCATATAAACACAATATTACAAAACACAATCTTGAAATTATAGAGACCCTCAATTTTAGTATTATTACAATTATCAGAGTAAGACAGGGTTTTAATCATGCTTATCTGTAACAAAACTGCAATAATTACTTATGCAACTGTCATTGAAATATCACTAAAATTCAAAACATGTCAGCCATACTTTATGATATATTATATATTTAAACATTGCCTGAATACATACAGCATAAATACACAAGCATTACAAGGTGAACAAGTCATTCAAGCTGTGTGGTAATAAGCCAATCAATGCAATAGTTTCAGAGAGAATAAAAAACTATATTTACATTATATTTATATCCTGCTTTATAATCTAGGGTGTAATCATCAGCAGCTTTGTCCTTGTGTCATACATTAGCTGTGGGAAAATGGCTTTCAGGACAAAGCAGCTGTAGCCGCCCGTGTCTGCAAGATGCCGCTTAGGGAAGTAGGGAGAAACTAAAAACGATAGAGTATCTGTGGATTCGGTCAGAAACTTAAACCCCAAATAAACAATTAAGTTCAGCAAATATTAATTTTCCATTGCAAAAAAAACATTAAAAATGTACAATTGTTTAAATAAATTTTTTTGAAAAAAAGTCCCAAATGTTGTTCATCCATTTACTAAAATCAGTTTTACAAACTTTTAACTAGAAGACTGACAAATAGATTACGAAGATCGAAACATGTTTTTATGCTCAGTTTTCTGTTCTTCAAACTTATCCGGAATAGTAAAAATTATCAAATTAAAATGAATGACAGTTTAAATTCACCTCAATTACCTGGTGATTCTAAATTGTTTGTTTGCGTGTCGGGTGAAAACTGAGGAAGGCTCCCATCTTCTACATCCTGTAACATAATGTATAAATAAAATACTTACTGAGGAGCGCTTTCTCTTGCTGTTGAGGCCCCCCAGTTTGATTTTCAGTGGGGCCACCTTTTTGGGTTTTGGCTTCGGAGGTGCTTTGGGTGTAGGCTTTGACCTTTTGCGAGCATTAGGACCTAAAATGAAAAAAGAGAAAGAAAAAAGAAAAAAAAAAGAAGAAAGAATATTAAAAACATTGTTCCCAGCTTTAGATTTTACCAATTATATCCAACTTTGTATATCGGCCCCACCTTTTCCCTCTTTGGTCTTAGCCTTGCGAAGAGGAGGGGCTGGAGCTGGTGCTGGGGGTGGTGCAGGTGTTGGAGCAGCAGCAGCGACAGGAGGAGGAGTAGTTATAGGAGGGGCAGCAGGGGCAGCCTCAGCATTTCCGTCAGTTCCAGAAACCACCATGTTTTCCACTACTGCAGCCACACTGGCAGCTGCCAGGGCTGCATTAGCTGTAGCGCAACCCTAATGGAGGAATAGTAAGAGTAAGAATTTTGGACTGTTCAAGACACCTGAGCTCAAAAAACAAAACAAAGACAGAATATCTAGGAGTGTTACTCTAAGCTGAAATACCTTTAGTGGATTGTTTGTGCTGAATTCTCTCCACTTAGCCATCATTAAGGTCATCATCTTAGATACAGGAATTTTAGGGTTCTTCGCTGCGATTAAAGGCCTGAAAAATTTTTTTTTTTTTTTTCAAAGACAAGCATTTGGAACAAAAAATAAAAAATAAAAAGGGTCATTTTTATTTCCTCACCTTACAAACTGGCTGAAGGCCTTGTAGTTAGTGAGGGAGCTGTAGTCTTCCTGAGTGAAGACATGATCAATGTCTTTCATGCCCCAGGCCTCCAGCAGCTGGGCGGAGCTTTTAGGCTGTGGCAGGAAAAACAAAACAGGTCAGATGAACTCTGTCCTCCAGGACCATCAAACACTCCTTCAACAGGAGTTATAATAAAATTTTACCTGGCAATCATCATCGTCATCATCGTCATCTTCGGGTTCAGGATCTTTGCGTTTGCTCTTAGATCCTCCTTTCTCTCCTGCCCCACCTCCTTTCTTTTTGTCTTTTGCAGAGCTTGAGCGTTTCTTCTTCTTTCTGCCAGGGGCATAATCACTGCCTTCACTCTCTGACCGCATCCCTCCCTCATCTGCATCCCTCTCTGCTGCCTCCATTCCCATCAGGTGCTCTGGGGAGCTGACCGGCAGTTCCTACAAAATAAAACACCCACTTTACTAATTACAGGAGGACAAACTCCAAACAACCTTTTAGACATTATGGGTTCTTTTTCCCCTTTTGTCTCATGTAGAGGTTGATACTCCTTTGGCTCAACTGATAAAAATTCAATAGATTCTGCTTTGTTTTTTTGGTTTATTTTTAAAGAAGCAAATCAAGTATGCCTTTTTCCATAAATTATGTTACAGTAATTTGGAACCAGGTTTTTATTCTATACAAAAAAGAGAATCAGAATCCTATAATCATGTAGCACTGTGCAATATATTTTGTAAACAAATGTTTAACAATCATTAAAATGTCCCTGCTATTTCTGTAGTCATATCCCAGCTGGGATGTGTTGATTTCATAAAGCAGAAGACATGAAATATAATCAAACCTATCAACAGTCCTGTGCTTTGTTCTGATTTTGATATTTTCCAAATGTTTTAAATCAAGTACCCAGTGTAGCATGTTTACAAGCCTCAGTCATACAGACTGGCTATTATGTTTCTGCGTGAATGTCTCCACTTCTGAAGAATGTGACATAAAGGTTCCCAGTTAGAGATGCTCCATATTTGAATCTAAATTTTTACCTCATATTGCAACTGCAATGTATGACTTGAATTCAATATAGGGAAGGACATAACGTTTCTAATGCCATGGATTAAAAAAAAGATTGTTAAACTTGGATAACATTTCATTGTCAACATTAAAGTGGCTCAATTTTTTGGCCAATATAATATTGTGACATTATTTCTAATTATCGTAATGTAGATTTCTTTTATTACCTCTTTCTTACACAATCACAATGACTGACAGACAGACAATATCCAAGTTGGTTCACAAGCCCAAGTTGTTTAAAATTCATGTCTGAGAAGCTAATGCAGAGCGCCAACTTCTCATTCATCTAATGACTTCAAATCAGTTTTTGCTTTGCTTTTAGTTCATTTCTAAATTAAAAAAGCAATAAGCGAAAGTTGGAAATTAAAGAGGTTCAAATAAAAAAAAAAGAAAGAATTTATTCTTATATATTTAGATTTTTAATATTTATTTTAACATTTCCAATCCTATTTTATTGAGAACTGACAGTGATACGTTTTTTCATCTATATATGGAATGTAGGACCTGGGAATTAATAAAATAAAATTACTTTAAAGCATTGGTTTTCAAACTCAGTCATCAGGACCCACTGCCCTGCATGTTTTAGATGCTTTGGCACACCTGAATCAAATGATTGCATTCCCCCTGGCTGCAGGGGCTGGTTTATCACACATTTATTTAAGTCAGGTGTAAGGAGGCGGGGAAATACATAAAAACGCTGGGGGACTGAGCACAGAGAATGAAAATCACTGCTTTAAATTGCAATGTTTTTTTTTTCTGTAATAAATAAAAACAAGATAGTAGATAAGTAAACATTGCTCTGATTTTAGGTGTAGCTTATAAATCAGCAGGGCTGTGGGTCAAAACATTGTTTTTTTCAACAGGGAAATTGTTTGCACAAGAAACAAGATGCCTGTTTCAAAGATCTGACTTATTCTCACTGGCTCCAAACCCTTAAGCTTACTGCTACTATTAATGAACCTGCTGCAAATTTGGTGAATTAAAAACAAGTTTAAGTACTGTAAAAGAAAACTATGAACTTAAACATCCAACATGCTAATAGCGTGCTCACCTCCCGGATGGGTCTTTGCCTCTTGCTACTCCTGCTCTCTCTGTTGCTCTTTTTGGCTTTCTTCTTCTTCTTCGACTTGGGTACCTCGTCCAGGTCGGAGACAACATCCTCCGGCTCTTCCTCATCTGCAAGGGAGACATGCTTACATTAATATGACTTATTATTACTACTAGTAGTAATTTCAGTTGAGATAACACAGGCACCAAGGGGGGAAAAACCATGAACGCGCGCCGCTCCAACTGGCACGACTGGGCAACCGCTCGTGCACGTGCGTATACACGCATGTCAATGAATTCCACAGCAGCACAGGTTAAAACTTTTCATTTTCTAAATTAAAAAAAAAGCAACTAAAACAACGTAACCAGCCAAATTAGTACATAAGACATCGGCGATGCCCCTTGTAAAAAATTGTGGGTAAATAATCCAAACTTGCTTTCCAAGTTAGCTAACTAATCTGTCATGGCGAGTGACCCAAGCGAACCGACTACTCCCGGCTAGCTTTAGCTAGCAAAGCGGTGAAGCTCAAGTTACACAGAGATGGACCTTTCTTCGGGAAGGAGGGAGAGGGAGAGAGGGAGGGAGAGAGAGAGAGAGAGAAAGGTGAAAAACAGCGAGCTTACCGTGAAGAATTGAATGCTCCTCAGCTGCTCCAAAGTCGTCTCTCTCATCTTCGCTACACGACATTTTCCCTATCTGTGGGTTAATGTTATTTTATTTTGCAGGGCAAATTAATCCCACGTAAAACCTCGCTCCTCGGTCAGCGAGGGAGGAGGGAAAATGACGTGGGACTGGTTGGAGAATGGACCGGGGGTGTCCAGGAAGGGAGGGTGAACGGGGAGTGGGGGGGAGCGTTTGGTACTGAAAAAAAAAAAACACAAAAAAACAAATAATTAAACATTTCACGGGCTCAAAGCCAGTTCAGCTGAAATTATAATTACACAACTATATTGTCCACCTGTCAAATCAAAGAAGTTATGCAGGTAGACTCCCACAGAGGAGAGAATTAACTTACGGGTGACATTAAATTATCTTTATTTTAACCAAACAGCAAATGCACGGTGTCATGTTAGAAGGGTATGGTGAAAGAAAAGTTTAAGCTTTCAAATCCCTGCCTTCACATATTAGAAACTTACTGTAGTGTGCGTGTAGTCCCGGTGCGAGGTGTGCTCCCTCTTTCGGAGCTCGATATAAAGCCAATCAGACTCCTTCAGCGCCAAATGTCCTAGAGTGCTCACCCATTAATTCCCGCGTGATATCTCTGTTTCTTTTCGTAATGACCCCAAACACGCGGCTCAGTCCCCCACTTCTTGTTCCCCCTGCCTTACATGCAGCGCTTAGCTAACATCCTCACAAACACACAAAGGGGGCAGACATCCCATAATAATCCCCCCTCTCCCTCCCACACGCACGCAGGACTCTGCATAGTTACCTCGCAACGGACAGACCATAATACTCAGCCTGCCCCCACCCCCCTCTAACCACGCGCGCGCGCGCGCACTTAGGGCTAGACATGCATGCACTATAGCCATGCTCATGCACATTTCTTCCCCTTTCCAGTGGAAGTCCCAGCCCCCTTAGCAACCCCGTTGTCA
>JAUZNJ010099743.1:0-21366 GCA_034780135.1 Jordanella pulchra
TTACTTTTTCGCTCTTTGTACGGTGTCCTTGAGTGCCAGAAAGGCGCCTTTGAAATAAAATGTATTATTATTATTATTATTTACACTGTTCACATTTTCTCACATTACAACGACCAACTTGAATGTCTTACACTGGAATTTTATGTAAAAGACCAACACAAGCTGAAACCAAATGGTGAAGTGGAAGGAAATTGTAACAGATTTGCTTTATTCACTAACAAAGTGAAACGTTTAACCTTTTTGTATTTAGCCTCTTTGAGTTCAGGCTTTGCAGATAAGCCTTTAATTCAGCTGGGTTATACCACTACCTACTTTTCATATCTAGAGCCTGAATTTTTCACCCATTTTCTTTTCTAAATAGCTCTAGCTCAGTCAGTATGGACTAAGAGCATCTTAAACAGCAGCATTCAACCAAAACAAAATCTCAACTTGTTTTAGACATTGATTGTCCCGTTATAACACAGGCATGTTTCTGTCAAACTTGGTGATTTGGACCAGAATGCAGACTGATATCATCAACCTCCTAGGTTGTTTAGGCACAGCATGGTAGGTTGATGATATTTTTTAAAGGAAAAACAAAGAAGAACACAGGGACAAAGACAGGGTATAAGCTTGAACACTGGATAAACTCAAGTGAATGGAATCTCCTAGTTAAATGGAGGCTCTGGCTGTGGAAGAAAGGTTTAAACAGGAATCAACAGTGAAAAGCACAAGGAGGAACCTCTCCAACGATATAGAAATAATAACTTGCTAAAGTAAAGTCAAAACTGACAAGAAAATAAGATTCAAGCCAGAGAAATAGATATGAAAACAACTGACAAAAAGGTAAACAAAATAAAACTGAATGAGAAAAGTAATCTCAAGCTTTAGGGGAAAAAATTAAGTGAAAAGAAGAAAAAACTATCATATAAAAGGAAATCAGAAGACCTAAAAGAAGCTCAAACTGTAACAGCTTCATTCTAAACCATTACATCGTTGGTCTGGTTGTATTTCTGGTTGGTTGCCCTGTTAGAAGATAAACCTTTGCATTAACAACAACTGATCAACTTATTTGTTTTCCTGTCAGTTTGGTGATTTGTATAAAGGCAGAATGGTTCAACTTTGCTCCGACCTGATCTGAACACATCATCCACATATTTGCTGGCCCCTACATGGCTTAAGGCAAATTTCAACCAGAACTTTGTCAGACACAACTTTTAGTTTGCTTATCAGTAGTGAGCTGGATTTCTCTACATATGGTACTAAAACTGTTTGGCTGTTATTTTAGGTGGACAGTCGTGTCTTTGTTGGTTTACAGTGGTGCAAAACAATTATTTTTAAGCAAATAACATTTGTTACAGTCAGTATTGAACATTTTACTAGATATTAAAAATATGTTCATTTTAGACCATTCAAAATGTATAAAACAACCGTTTATATACTATATTTTTTTCCGATACAATTAATACTTTTATTCTGCACCACTGCAGTCATTCTACAGATACATTACTTTTGAAAAAAAAAATTTTTTTTTTCATTAAAACATTGTAACTATGACATTTAATATGATGGACTGAACAAAGCTATGTGAGACGTTCACACCTAGGAAATTATTTTTAACCTAACCTTTCTCTAAAGCTTCTCAGTCCCACAATTTCTCACTGACCTGTCTGCTAGGTTTTTTTGGTCTTTATGATGCTGTTTTTGTTCTCAATAGTCCATCAGCAAACATCTAAGATCAGAAACAGATTAGTAGGATTTTAACTGAGATTAAATCTATGCACAGGTGATTTACTAAATATAAATCATCTAGATTTTATTTAGGAGTATCAGATTAAAGGGGGTAAACAAATGCATACCAGATTGTGTTCAGTAAAAATGTTTGTAAACCATATGATCTACTCATCGGTCTGTCAAATATAACCCATAAAAATACATGACTGTTGTAATTTGTTAAACTAATGAAAGGAATTTTGTAGATTTAATATTTGTACCTCATATTCTTGCAACTTTTCCTGGTCACTCTCCATCATTCCTCCTTTGCTCTATGTTCCTCCCTGCAGCTATTGCTTGAGCACCTGGAGTGTTTGGTGTCCCGCCATGAGCGCAGTTTGAGGATGACAGTGGTGAAGAGGCAAGCCCAGTCCCCTGCGGGGGTGTCCAGTGAGGTGGAAGTCCTCAAGGCTTTAAAATCCCTGTTTGAGCACCACAAAGCCTTGGATGAGAAGGTGGGTCAATGCAGCAATGAGATGTATTTGATTTTTTTACCAACTTCCAGCAAATCATCCAGGCTTACCCTACTTTCCTTCCTGCTCTCATTAAAGTTAGTGTGGAAAATGCAGCAAAGGGCTATGTGCTGCCTGACCTAAAATAAAGCATCATCCAATAAATAGTCTGTAACAAGTTAGAGAAAGTTGGAAAGAATTGAGCCAAAGAGCAAAGCAGGAATGTGAAAGAAAAATATAGAGAACCTGTTTAATTTAGAGAAACACCTTCAATGATGTGAAAACAAATAGTACTAAGTTGGGCTTTTTTGTTTTGTTTCTAGATGATCGTGCATAAAGGCTTCTAATAGTTGAAAGTAACTAAAGAAATGTTTTATGTCTACTTTACTTTTTAATGTTGAACTATTCATGATTTTCTGTTTATGATATGGCAGAGAGGTATATTACCCTTTACCCTTGGCTTTAAAAAATATGTATTAAACTTCCAAAGAGAAAATTTTGTTGAGATAAGAGTAAATATCTTCCATCCATCTTCTCCTGCTTCATCTGTCAGGGTTGCGGTTGGGCCAGTGCCTAACTCCGGCAGACCGTAAAGCAGGGTACACCCAGGATAGGACGCCAGTCTGTTGCAGAGCAACACATAGACACACAAGGATGTACAACCATGCTCGCACACACTCACACCTAGGGACAATTGCGAGATGCCAATTTACCTAACAGTCATGTTTTTGGACTGTGGGAGGAAGCCTGAGTACCCAGAGAGAACCCACACATGCACGGGGAGAACATGCAAACTCCATGCAGAAAGGCCGGGATTTAACCCAGAACCTTGTTGCTGCAAGGCAACAGCGTTAACCACTGCTCCACCATGCAGCCAAGTAAATATCTCGTTAAAGCTAAAATAGATCTTACTACATTTTTCTTAAATTGCTTTGTTTGGCCAATAATGAGAAAGACGCTGACAATATGTACAAAATTATGATTATAAACGGATCCACCACCCTCTGTGTTTATAGTAAGAAACGATATATATGAGCTGAATAGTCTGCAGATGAGCATCCCTCCCAAGGGTGAACAAATTAGTCGTTCATTCACAGGCTATCTTAATCTACCGGTTATAGAGGCTTGATAATCAAATAGCTGTGTTGCACTGTTAGTTGTTCATTATAGGATAGGAAATACTAAAAATAGTCAATATTTTGCATCAGGAAAGACGCGTATCTTAGTAATTGTGTTCAGCCACCTTTAAAAAAAAAACAGTCTAATACCTCTAATCTAAACTGAGTATTCTCAATTTCTGGGAAATATGGACACACTTTGGCATAAATGTGTTTTTTGTTATTTCTTAATAGTTCTTTCTCCATCCACATTTTAGTTTTACTGACTTCTGTCTATTTTTTACTAGTCTAACCAAAATGATGCCCTCTATGCACACCATCAGGCATTGATCTGTTTTGATTTAATACTAAAGTAGCTGTTTTACCTTGATCATTGTTTCTTTTACTCATCAGGTTCGAGAGCGGCTCCGTGTGGCCCTTGAGAGGGTGTCCATGTTAGAAGATCAACTTGCAGCATCTTCTCAAGAGGTACGCTCAAATGCAAAATTATTCTGCATCTCAAACCATTTCAGCTGCTCTAGCATGATGAAAATATTGGTACGAAACCATTTGTTTGGACTTTTTGTCTCCCTCTTTTAGGTAATCTCTTTAAGAGACCAAATTAAAAGACGTCAACAAGGGGTGGACGGCGGTAAAGATGTAAGGGAGGGTTTTCTGCATGTTGGTACCAGTTGTTTTTGTGTACGTGTTAGTTAAGTAGATCTTGGGTACCATGGTGTTTCGGTGTGATTCTCCACCCCTCAGAAATTTTAAAGAAGTATAATGATTTATTATTTTTCTTCATCGCTCTTGTTTTTTGCTGTATCATCCTCTCTATTTAGCGACTCCCCAACGGTCCCTCGTCTGGACTGGAGGATGGGGAGCTTGAAAGGCAGAGAGAAGGAGAAATAGAGCGTCAAAAAGCTGAACTGTCCCAGCTGAGGGAGAGGCTGGCCCTCATGTGTCGGCAGGTGAGTGATACTTTCTATCTGCCATGGTGGCAACAGGTCATGTGAACCAAAGAAATTTAAGATCATAATTCAAAATACAGATTCACTAACATCAGTCTGGAAAGGGTTGAAAATGTAGCCTCTAAGGCTTCTGGAATCCAGAGAACCAGAGTAAAGGAGTCATTTGAATTTAGCATTCAGTCAGAGTTGTGTTTCATGATGGCATAGACAGCAGCAATGGTTAAAGTTTAATACTCAATAAATGGTCAACACCCACAGTATTGAATTAGATTAGAATAACAGAAATGGTCTCTAATCAGCCTAATAACTCCATCCATATATCTATGTATATATATATATATCTATTTATATATCTATAGATATATATATAGATATAGATATATATATATGAGAATGACTTGTTATTGCAGTAACGTAATCCTACAACAAGTAATATTGGTGTAGGATTATTTGTCTCTGTATTTAGTAAGATAAACTTGGGTCTTCATCAACTTTGTGATCCAAAAATATACAGATTTTTCCAAAAAACAGAAAAACACACTCCATCTAGTGGCAATTTACACTACTGCACCAAAGAGACACAACATTATTGAAAATAATTTTTGGAAAGAAGCTTTTTAACCTGATCACTGAGAATATGTGCTTAGCAACAAACTCTGATTTATATAACTAGTTTAGTAGAAAAAACAATCTTTTCATATCAGTTCAATACCTAATACTGTCAGAAAGTAGTGTTTTCTGCAGGTTTAGCTTGTGATTTTGTTGTCGCTGTGTGTTACACTAGGTTGGAGAAATAGAGGAACAGCTTGCGGCCGCCAGGAGGGAGGTGACGAAGACTGAGGAGGCCAATCAGAAACTCCAAAGGGAAGTGAAAGAGGTCTGTTGGACCAATCTGTCTTTTCCTTGCCAAGACCCTGAGCGATCTCAGTACCTGGGGTTTGGGGTGTAGATTCAAACACTGTGGGGATAAGTGCTAATAATAAACTATATTAGTCTGGGGTTGGATAAGTAGAAAATCGAGATAAGTTTCACTCTTAGGATGATTAGATCCTCTTTTAGATTTCTGCTATTTTTAGGCTCTAATAAAAGCAAATGCTGGAATCATTGGTGAACTGCAGCATTTAAAAAGACTGCCTTAACATACCAAAAATGCATACTTTCTTCTTTAAAAATAAAATAATAAACATCTTTTTAGGAGTGCACAAAAACACCTGTGTTGTTTCTCAAAATAACTGGAACCGCTGCCCTTTACAGGCTCTTTGCCAAAGAGAAGACATGGAGGAGAGAATTACAACTCTAGAGCGAAGGTAACCTTTGATCTTTTTCATCTGTCATAAGAAATCATGTGGACCTTTACTGAAGATCCATATATACTGCATTTTAAAAGTCCAAAAACAAATTCACAGGTTTTTAGGTCATATGGTTTAAAATATATATACCCACCATAAAAATACTACAACAAGAAAATATTTTAGGTGGAACTTTTTAGAAACTGAAACCTGTATAACCTGGTTACATAATATAGACATGGGTTTGCCCAGTAAAGGTGGGTAAAGTGGGAAGTAGAAGTCCTTTTAATATGGAAACCCATCCTTCAACTTATCTTGCTGTACCTTGCAAAAGTTTGTCCAAATTCATCTAACTTTGAAAAGTCTTTCTGGCGACTCCTCTGATGGGGTTCTTAACTAGATGTATTTCTACCTAAAATAAAGAGAAAACACTGTTTCCCGTTCCTGCACAAATTCCAGCTTTGGAAAATTTCGCCTTTTATTGTATTTGGTTGTAAATAGCTGTCTTTTTGCAGACTTATTGAGTCACAAATACAACTTTTATCCATTGAAACTTGTTGTAAGCAGAACAAGCCAGCTTCTCCTCCTCTTGTACACGTGTGCATTTGTGTTGCGTGCAGGTATCTCAGTGCCCAGAGGGAGGCGACCTCTCTCCATGACATCAAAGACAAGCTGGAGAATGAGCTGGCCAGCAAGGAGTCCCTGTACAGACAAGTAAATTAGTCTCTTATACCATGAAATACAAGTGTGGTTCAAAACATAAAATAAATACATACATGCACTTCTCAATGGGTCTTTGTTTGATTGCAAATATGAAAATGAATCTTTATTGGTATTTTCCTGGGGCAGAGCTCATAAGTTTGAGTTTTCTTTCCCGGTTCTAGAGTGAAGAGAAGAACAGGCAGCTGCAGGAGCGTCTGGATGAAGCCAAGCAGAAGCTCCAGCAGACCCTGCAGAGGGCAGAAACCCTGCCTGAAATCGAGGCACAGCTTGCTCAGAGAGTTGCTGCTCTCAACAAGGTAACCTACACATGTCACGTCATATTTTGCAACCACAAACTGGCACATATTTTATTGGGATTTGATCCCAAACTTTTAAAATCTCACTGAGGTCTCTTTAACCCATCATCTGAACAGGGAAGGAGTAAGGGAGTATTAAAATCTCAAAATATAATCAGAGGCAGCCAATGGTCCACAGTAACTAAGTTTAACAGTACCTTGATTTTATCAAGAGACTCCAACTGTTTAGTGCCTCGTAACACCACAATGGTTATGTTCTAGGAAGCAACAATAACTAGCTGCTTTGGGAATTTAACTGTTAAATCCAAATTTCACATAAACAGTGATGAAGTGTGCAGGTGTAAGATTGCTGGCATGCAGGCAATGTCCCCAAACTAAGCAGATAACATGATGGTTGATATCACTGAACTCTGAATGGATTTAAAAGGTGAAATCAGGAAGAAAGTACAGAGATCCAAATGATAAACCTGCTGATATTAGTTTTTCCCTCTGATTATCAACCTTTTTATTATGATTTATTGAAAAGAGATGTGGGATAGAGGAGGTGCTGGTGATGAAAGGTTTTTAATATGAATGGCTCTAAAATGGGGGGAAATGATTGGATGCTGATGTTGTGATGAGTGTTTTATGATTTTTAGGACTTAACTAATTTATCTTTATTTACTTATCTATTTATTAGAGATTTATAACATTTTTTGTTACTGTACAGAAATAATTTCTCCCAAGGGAGACATAAATAAAACTTGAATCTTCAACAAAGGAAGAGCTTTGGTGGTCTTTTGCAAATAACATCTGGCGAAGATCTCATTCTCTCACCGATACCCGCTTGATTTAATCCAAAGGCACAAAACTGGAATTTTAGGGGTTTGATAAAGGATATTGTAAAGGTATCCTTTTCCTGCTAGAAATCTCATTAAAACACATTGAAGTTCAATGAGAAAGGTTCAAAGGTTGTGGATGATTTTTCAATGTTAGCTGCCTCCCAGGTGCAGCTTGTAATATAATACTGTAATAATTTAAAACCATGACTCCTTATCAGGCAGAAGAGCGGCATGGAAACTTTGAGGAGAGACTACGGCAAATGGAAGCCCAACTTGAGGAGAAGAATCAAGAACTGCAAAGGGTATCATCGTTTTACTTTTTTCTTCTTTCTCATCCACTAGAATAATAATTTTTAAAAAATTCTTGTCATGGTAACGTCTCTTGTGACTTGATTTTAAGGCAAGGCAACGGGAGAAGATGAATGATGAACACAACAAACGCCTCTCAGATACGGTGGATAAGCTTTTGTCCGAGTCCAATGAGAGGCTTCAACTCCACCTCAAAGAAAGAATGGCTGCACTGGAAGAGAAGGTGAGAGGAAAGCCGTTCAAAGATAAACTTTACTAAATAGAACAAATACAATAACAATCTGTCCTTGTTCGTACCTTCAGAACGCTCTTTCTGAGGAATTGGCCAACATGAAGAAAATTCAAGATGATCTTCTTGCTAACAAGGTGCTCTTTTCTTCAACTGTGAATCCTCTATGTTTTTTTGTTTGTTTGTTTGTTTGTTTGGGCACAAAAAAGTGGATTATCATCCTGTATTCTTTCCTGTAGGATCAACTCCTTGCTGAGCTTGAACGAGTCCAACTGGAGCTGGATCAGCTGAGAGGCAGGCCTGGTTCTTCTTATTCCAGGTTGGCCACCATAAACATTTAACTGAATGTTTTTTAATACAATAAATGTATACTAATAGTATCCGCTACTTTTCTTGACTTGTTTAGTGCTTTCGTGTAAAAATATTTCATGCTGTACTTAGAAAAACACTGATTTGTCAAAATATTCCACAATAAAAAAATCCTTTATTAAGAGTTTTGGTTAGATATTTACATGAGAGGCAAGTTTATTTGTATAGCACAATTCAGTACATGGACAATTCAAAGTGCTTTACATGAAATAGACAATAGAATAAAATAGAAATAAAAGCAAACATTAAAAACATGCATAAAGTGGATAAAACAGTTGGACCACAACAGGTACTTATCACTAACACAAATGTGATATTAACTCTATACTTGTCACAACTTTTTTCCAACAGTTCTTGACTCTAGATGTTTGGGTTTTTTTGATATTTAGTTACATTTCAATTTGGCAAGTAATAAATAAGTGACAGGCTTTCTGTTGCTGTCAGTGAACTCTTGGCATTATTCCTGCAGGATGCTTGATCACATAGAATTTAAAATGGTTGCTTTTCTGAAAGGTCTGGGCCATTCAGGAAGTGTAACGTTATTCTGTGTAATCCATTCCAACCCATTTGGGATTATTGTTACAACCGGCTACGGTTGAAACTTGTCTATAACTCTCAAACTCCAGCTATTGATTTAAGGTCCAGGTGCTCTGCTGTCCTTATTACTCTACAACCATCATGCTGGTAATTAGTTTTCTTAGGTCTCCAAGTGTTGCTGCGACTTTCCCAAACATACTTTGAGGCCAAACAGCTCAATTATTGTGTTGTCCAACCATAAAACTCTTCACCAGGAGGTAGCTGTTCATGAAAGAGTGATTGTAAGAGGAGGAGCTTTTTTTCTTTGTTGGCACCATCTGAGTCCAGGTTTATGTAAAACCGGATTCATTTTGGCAAACAACAATAAATTAACTGTAGCTTCCAGAGTATGATCAAGCTTGACCCGTGATTAGGGTTGCATTTATTGCAATTTTCTGGCTGATCACTGATCTCCCTATCTTTAAAAATCTTCTCATGCCGACTCAGATTTTAACCAATATTTCTTTTTCTAACTGTGACTGTCAGTTGTTATAAGATCACAAGATATTTAAATATTATCTTAATGAAAAAACATTAATCATTGCCCGTGAAGCGAGAATATCTTCTGAAATAACTGCCCTCAAATAACAATCAAAGTTTAAGGCATTGACAGTGAGTGACTTTTAGACATTTACAGAGGTAGGTCAGATAAGTGGAAAAGATCATTTTCACATCTAACTATCGGCCCATCACCCAAAATTAAGAAAATCAAGGTTGGTCGATCAGCCAGACAGTAAATCACTGCACCCCTACCTCTGATGTTACACGGGTTTGTTCTTAAACATCTTTTATTTAGGCTGATTATTTTGTTCAGATGGTTAAACAACTGGTTGCTGTAGTATAGCAAAGAACTAGGATGTTGCAGGAAACAGATAATTCTAATGAAACTTTTTACTTCAACCAAAAACAGTGCTCAAATATCCAGCCAAAAACTTGCTAATGGCCACAGAAAGTCCCAGAATATGGTGTAGTTTTCTAAGAAACTTACATTAAACTGTGGTTTTGATGCAAATATGAAGTGAAACATGTGAACCTTGTTGTTTTTAAAATGCATTGACTTGTTATTATTCCAATTTGTAAAATCTGAAAAATGACTGTTATCAATATTTAACTCAGCCAACCTGCTTGTAGGTTTTTCTACCACATTACCTTACACAGAGAGCTAATAATATTTACTGAGGTTGAGGTGTGACACTTGTTCCCATCTGCCAATCAGGAAATCTCGCGCATAGGTAGTTTTGTTCTTTTGCCAAAAAAAGGACAAATGCATCCTTAAAACAATATTTGATTCCTTTAATTCCTATGATGAGTGGATGTAAACCAATGGACTGTATATTAGCTTGTGATTCACTTTACACCATCTCCTTGTAAATCATGTTATCATTTCAATAAGTGTTGCATAACAAATGAATTCTGGATCTCATCGTAGGGCGGGCAGCGTGAGCTCACTTCCCTCCACCCTTTTTCGAAGATCTCTTCCAGGGAGTGCCTCAGAGCTGCGATACCCTCAGGGTGGGGGCTCACTCCCGTCCGGTTACAGCAGCTCCTCCAGCGGGGTGGTGGTCAGGCGGGCTCATCGCGGCCGCTGGGGGCCTCCCAACGATGGTGGCAAGGTGTTCATCTCACACTGATGCGGTAGAGGTTTTAAAAAGGCACATTCATAATTTGTTATGAAAAAGGCTTTTTCCTTCTTTTATCAGTATGGAGAGTGGGATAGTGGCAACATGCTGCCTCCCGGGTTTGAGGGTGGTGTTGAAGGTGCCTGCTCTGATGACGAAGAGGACAGAGAGACTTTGTTTGGATCTGAGCTGCTGTCTCCTAGTGGACAAACGGATGTCCAGACTTTGGCCATCATGCTACAGGAGCAGCTGGAGGCCATAAATAAGGAGATCAAGTAAGCGTTAGACTACAAACGTACTAGAAAGACCTTTGTGTAAAGTCACTGAAACTAATTGGATAAAGATAATATGGTAAAAAACTGTATAATATAGTTGTTTTTTTGTAAATGATTGTTTAATCCCAATAGAATAATTCTCCCTATTCTCAATTTCTTTCATAGCTACTTTATTTATCCCAAAGGGAAATTAAATAAAAAATTAAATACAAATAAAATAATAAATAATAAATAAAACAAGCTTCAATGTCTAAATAAATCTGCTGACGTAGGTAAATGCAATTAATTAAACTTCTTTTAAGTACACTCTGTTTCAGTCTTTTAATGTTTTAAATCAAATTCCTTCATTTGATGCCTTCTTTAGTGATCTTTTTAAGACCATGTTGGTACTAAAACATTAAGGGCCGTTTTTGTTATTTTTGCAAAACAGCAGCTTTACTAGTAATATCTCCAAAAGATGTCATAAATGCATATTGGAACCCAATTTTAATTCAGTGCCCGAGGATCTGTGTAAAAATCTGTAAAAAGTCAGGATGAATATAAGCTCATTCCTTTGCCTCCTGTGATTTTAATCAAGGAAAAATTAGATGCATTTTCCTGAAATCTACTGTTAAATAATGCATGTTTTATGGAGTCCTTCAGTGGATTATCATGCTCTGTGTTCATATAGTCGGTTTACATTTGTTTAAAAACAAAGAATAACATGAGACTGTATCTTTAAAGACAGTTATGTGAAATCCATAATGTAAACATTCAGGATCACTGTTTCAGGAGTGTGCCACTTCTTTTTTCCCAGGCTTATTCAGGAGGAGAAAGAGAGCACGGAGCTGAGGGCAGAGGAGATTGAAAGTCGGGTCAGCAGCGTGGCTCTTGATGCCTCACCACTTCCTCCATCCTCACTGGGAGGACGGGACAGCATGGGAAGAGGATACATGACCCCCTCAATAACATCCTCAACGTTGGCGTCTCCTTCACCTCCCAGTTCTGGACATTCCACTCCTCGCCTCCCTCACTCGCCTGCCAGAGAGACTGAGAGACAGGTACTGACTTCCAGCTAAAGCAGCAGCTGAACACTGGTATCAAACTGAGGGAGTCTATGTAAGTCTTTAAAAATCTTTCAATATGCAGAATAGCAAAGAGGGCGAAGAATGCAGAGCACTTGCCCTCATCGACTCAACCCCTCCACCCGTCCCTCGAGCCCTACGTTTGGACCGAATGACTCACACTCACCCAGGAGCAGGTCTCGACGACCACCGCGAGTTCCGCAGGTGCTAAAATAAGACCCTGTGAGCAGGACTCTCAGCCGTTTATCATCATTAGTTTAACCTCTCTTTTGTTCCTTTCTTTTTGTTCAGCCTTTCTGCTGATGGTGCCACCACTGCAAGCCAGGATTCGCTTCACAAAGCCAGCAAAAAGAAAAGCATTAAGTCCTCCATTGGCCGCCTGTTTGGCAAAAAGGAAAAGGGAAGAATCGGCACACCTGGGCGAGAATCTACATCATTGGGTCCGTGAACAGTATAAAGGCTGCTCAACAGCTCAGCTGTCTCTTCAATAGTTGTCTTATAGATTTGAAAAAAAGTGAAAGCTTTACAAAACAAATATAAGTATCCAGGTGGAAATAAGCTCCTCCTGTAGATCCTCAAAGTGTTTTATTGACATTCTCTTGATACTAAGTAGACCATCTTTTTTATTACTTATATGTTTTTTTGTAATTTTCTTTTTAAGCGTAACTTACCCCATAATCCCGCCTACAGCCACACTTTGATAAATAACCGAGTGGTCGGCTCCAAGTAGCGGGACCAAGTGTGGGAATGAATTTGGGAATGAGTTAAGCCTTAGTGAAGCATGGAGAGTGAGCGGAGGGCTCCTGGTTTTTCATCCCCCTCAACCCCACAGGTTGATGGAGGTATTGTGGAGCCCAGTGGGTCACAGGCTTTTCAGCTTAAGCTGTTTGCTTCCAGGTGCTGACCTATTGATACCTGAAGTGGGTGCAGTATGGGCTCGATGCAGGGGAAGTAATAAAACACAATGACTCATGACTGATGTCATCGTGAATACCAACAGACACAAGGCCCAAAACCGGTTAATGTGGGTTCACTAACTTATCATTAATTCAAGTAGAGTTCCCTACATACTGCTGTCTGCAACCACTTTCAACATGTAGGAAAACATCATTTTTGTTGTGTCTGAGTTTCATGTATTATATGATGTCAGACAATGACAGTAAAATCTTGTGACTTTTTATCCTTGCAGATTTCTGCAAAAATGTCTAAGTTCCACTGATGCAAATCTCCGGGCCGATATTGATATGAACATTTCCATTATAGTAGATAATCAATATTTTCCAATATTATATTTAATATATATCTCTACCACTTGAAAACCATTTCCCAAAACAGCAACTCCATAGAAGTAAACATTGGTTAAGGCCACTTTTACTTCAAACAAACATCAAACTGATACCAATATGCTTAGAAATGACCAACATTACCGATACCGATATTAATGCTGAAATATTCATCCATCCTGCAATAATTGGTTACATCCATGCTAGTCATATTGCTTGGCAAGTGTCATGAGAGTGATTTGCAATCGCTGCCGTTGCCATCATGTCCTGTGTGATGGATTTGAGGGTGGTCGCAATGACAGCCATCTGTCCCTGTTTTTAGTCACTCCCTATGTGTCGGGCTCATAAGACAGAGAGACTATGGCTTGTGTCTGAATAAGTTGTGTTTACAGCCAAATGCATTTACTGCAGTAGCCAATATTTAACCGCTTTGATGGTTTAGAACTAAAAAATCTCACAGAAATGTAAAGACATGTATAGTAGCATTGAATTAGCACCAATTGAGCCCCAATTTATATAGTTTATCTGCAAAAACAAGTTGAATATGGGGTGAGTTACTCTTTATACACTAAAAATAACTAAAAGAATTATGAGTGGAAAGATTTTAGGTTCACATACAGTATGTACCTCAAAACTCTTAGACTTTGAATTATATTTATTGTCTTTCAGATTTACATCACCAAATATTTATCTGGTTGACATTTTGTGGCAATGCTTTAGAAAAAAGCTCAGCAACAAAACAAAAGTATCATTATCATACATCTTTGACCAAAAAAGATTAATAATATATAAAAAAAATGAGGATTGTAAAGTCTGAAGTTTGTTAATACAAAATTAATTATGGAACCATGTCAACAAAATAGTCTGAGTAATCAAATATGAACCCCTTTCCAATCACTCCTAGAGAAGTTGTTCTATGGAAACCAAAGTAGACGATGCAACGTTGTTATTATTTCATTAAATTGCAGAATCAGCATTTTGGTCTAAAATCCTTCTGATCCCTAAAACTGTAACCTTTGATTAGGAAGGTTATCAGTCAGAGAGTTATATACAGTGGACTGAAGCAGTTATTTTCTCTATAGCCTCCACGCCTTCTGATGACCTTGGCTCAGCTGATCCATTGGGCCTGGCAAAACTTGGGACAGGAACAGTCGAGAAAGATCGTCGCAGCAAAAAGAAGTGAGATCAACCATCTTTCCACACTCTTCTCATTTGTACTATATACTAATCACTCAAGTGTCACCAAGCAGGCTTGCGGTAGCACTGATTCTATAAAGGAAATGTCCTTGTAGTGGTGTGAACATCTCATGTTTAATGTTATTTATAAATAGAGACATCTGTAAGGTGAGATATGAAGAAATTAATCTCTGTCAAACCTCTGTTTTCCACTTTCTTTGCCAGGCATGACTTATTAGAAGAAGCTTGTCGTCAGGGTCTTCCTTTCGCCTCATGGGATGGCCCTACTGTTGTCACATGGTTGGAGGTAGGTATCACTCCCTGTTCTTTCAGCTGCTGTACTGACTCACTTTACTTTTCTTCCAGCACCTTACTTGTTTGAGAAATTAGCTAACTTGCATCTCAGCAAAGTAAATCTCAAGATAAATCTGCTAATTAAAGGCATAATCAATCCAGTGTTTAGTTCTTGTAAAGCTGTACTTGCCAATACTGTTTTTTGTTGATTTTCATTTTTCTTTAAGAGCATTGACTTCAAAAAATATCAAAAGTCCTTTTGAAATACAAATCAATTGCATTAGTAGCAGACTCAAAATAAAAAGATTTACTATATTTCAAAACAAACTTAAATCAAAGGCAACTGGACTTTCTCTGTTTCTCTAAATGTTACGACACTTATCCAGGTGTCTTTGTCAGTTCTGTCGCATCACACTGAAGTTCTAGTCTTGTTTCCTTCGATTTAAGCCTGTTTTGTCTTTGCCATGACCCAGATGACTCAAAACTTACACAGGCATATTTTACTCTATGAAGAAGGTTATGATTATAGATGTAATCATTTTATTTCAGGGATTCGCACAGTAAGTGTGGCCAGCATTACTAAAACCAGAGTCTCTTGCTGTGGCTGAACTTCCATCCTAACCCCTAAATCACTACATAGAGTGGATACTAGTGGACTTTATAGTGAACTCAGTTAACCGACCGTTCGGACAGATGATCACTACTTTTCGCCCTCCATTGCTCACGTGACTCCGGCTCCCCGCACGGTGCCGGCGCTATCTTTGTTCTCTCTCGATCCCATAACAAATCCCATGAGGAGAGCTCTTGCAAAGTATTCTGGGATATATCTGCTCATCTAATGACCATGATGCACACTTTTTTTCAAGGTGGATTGTGGAAAATCTTGAGTCCAGTCCGTTTCATATCAATAAATCCTGCAGTAATTGGTTGTGACAAGATATCAGTTGCCCCATTGCAAAATATAAATTAAACAGATTGAAGAATAAAGCTATTGGCTTAAATTTAGCCACTAGAGTTGAATCTGTTCAAAGCTAAACCTGATTGTCGTAAAAAAATCTATTTTAAACAGTTTGAAATTCATTAAACCTTTTTGTGTAAAAATAAAAAAAGGTTGCATCTGATGTGCGTGAAACATGTATCATATACTCTAATAGATATTTATTTATTAATAAAACCTCTTTTTGGGTAAAAAACAAATTTTATTCAGGCTTTTTCCTCAGACTTTAAAGGCTGCGGTAGTTAAAGCACTTCTCAAAAAGCATCATCTAAAATTTTAAGCAACTATCGACCAATATTAAAAACTTACCTTTTCTGTCTAAAATATTAGAAAAAAATGTTTTTCAACAGTTAAATGGCTTTCAAACCCTGAGCATCAATCGCTGGCCATCCGTCCAGTTCTGAGATCCCTGCACTGGCTGCCTGTTGCTCAAAGAGTAGAATTCTAAACCCCCTTAATAGTTTACAAAGTGCTTCATAATAGAAACCCAGACTGCATTTCTGATCTTCTTCAACCATATATACCACCCAGATCTTAAAGATCATCAGAATTAAACCTACGAACTATTCCAAAAGTCAGAACTAAACATGGTGAAGCAGCTTGAGTTTATTTTATACAAGTTTAAACCTTCTTATTTGATATTGCCTATTCATATATTTTTTTTAACTGTATTCATTCTCTATTTTAAAAATTGTATATTTCTTTTGTTTATTTTTAATCTGCTTGATTAATGTTGTTTTTAATTTTCTTTGAATTGTCTTTGGCTGAAAGGTTCTTTACAAATAAAGTTGCCTAAACCCAGTATTGTGTCTTTTTATAGTGTCCTATTTGTATAAATTTGAGGTTTATATGTTGATTTATAAACAGAAATACAAGCTTAATAAGTTTAAACGTCTATTCTGTGTTTACGAAGCTGTGGGTGGGGATGCCTGCGTGGTACGTGGCAGCCTGCCGTGCCAACGTGAAGAGTGGCGCCATCATGGCCAACCTGTCGGATACGGAGATTCAGAGGGAGATCGGGATTAGCAACCCTCTGCACAGGCTCAAGCTTCGTCTTGCCATCCAGGAAATGGTTTCCCTCACAAGCCCCTCAGCACCTGCAAGCACTCGTTCTGTAAGCCGTAGTGAAAAACTTTAGCAAACCTGCACTCTGAGGTGAGCGAAGGAGACTGAGTTTAACTTCTGTTTTTGCAGTCAACCAGTAATATTTGGATGACGCATGCAGAGATGGAGTCTCTCGCTGCTGCCACCAAACCAGTAAGGATCGAATCTAATGATTCTAATTAGAATTTATGATTTATATTTGTTTATTTTGACAGTTATTGTTTCAAGGTGCTTATATAGAAGCATCTTTGTTAACAAACCCGTATATTGCAAAGTGAGCAATTTGAGTAAAGCTTTTTTTCTTTTTTTTGTCTCTGATTAGGAATGTTTGGCTTCACCTTTTCCCTGCTGTTCCCTAGAGATCTGTTTTGATGTGGTGTTTTTCCAACTAATTCTCACTCACTAACAAAACGTTTCCTTCTTTTGCTTCCCCTCTCCTTTCCATTCTGTTTTGGCACTGATTCACTGTAACACACATACACGCGCACAAAAAAAAACCCATCATACTTCTACCTGGTGACCTTTCCTTTTCTTTCCAACTCTCTTTCCCTTTATTCTTTACATTCTTTTTTTAAAACGAAAAGGAGCAGAAGGAGTTCAGCTGGGATCAGGTGAGAATATCTTGATATTTATTTTAACAGAGCTTAAACTAGCATGTTATTCCACAGTGTCTTGTGTGTTGCAGGCTTTAGTGCATTACAATTACCATTTTACAATTACCATTGTGAATTACAATTACCAGTCCGAAGCAGACTGAAGTTGTTTTATCATTGTCTACCTTATCTCCTGTTTCTTTCATCTTTTCCCCTTTTCTTTCCTGCTCTACTTTCATTGTGGTGTCCATATAATCTTTAAAACTCCCTGTATAATTATAATAATGCAATTTATATGCATAAAACAAGCAGAACACTATGGCGATAGCTACTGCTCCACTTGTGAAAGCAAAATCTGCTGTGCTCTGTTTGGCATCAAGACAATTATTCTTGTTGCCACATCAGCAGACAGGACACTGTAAAAAAGAATTATAATTACCAGGTTAAATAGAAATAAATCAGCTTAAAGGCTTTGACAAAATGGGGATTAGCCCCTAAAAAGCAGCTCTCTCCTAAAATATGAAACAGCAAATGAAACTTTAAATCTTTCAAATCTGCACTATTTAAATTTTGTGGTATAATTCTTGTAAAGCAATCACAACTGGATGTAGATTATTTGCAAGGTTGCAGGAAATACTTTTCTGCTGTATTTAATTACAGCAGATATAGCAATGCTATATTTGTAATTTTTCTTTTTTTGTGTGCTTGAAATCTTGTTATTGTATAAAATTTCACTATGTAACAACTGTTATTTTTCTAGCAATTCCTGTGCCAGTATAAACAGAAAATCACATCACTATGCAACAATTTCTAACATTTGTGAAATCAAAATTGGACTGAACCTTTTTTGAGTTGGGCATATTACAATCTACCATAAAATTACATTAAAATGAGCAAGAAAGTGACAAAGACAAGGGTGATTTAATCATGACTTCCTCCTTTGCTTTTGATCCTTAATAGGAATAAATAGTTCAACACAATGACAGGAGGGTAGTATTATGCGTTTAATTATATTTACAATAATATATATATAAGTAATTATATAATTATTAATAGTGAATAAAAATATATCTTTTAAATATAAGAACAATTTTAGGAGTTATAAAATACAGCACAAAACAAGCCATTAAATTCACAAACTCACTAAAAAAATGTAACATTATTTAATAATTCAAATGTATTTTTCTCTATGTTTAGTCGTGCTCCTCCTAATGGCCATTTGGAATTATGACGATTTAAGAGGTTTCTTTTGATGCATCTTCATGTAGTCATAAGGTTCTGAAAATATTAATAATTAAAACATAGAATCTAATATTCTGTTCTCTGAGACCATAAAGAAAATCAGGCTTTACTTATTTTGTCTAATATTTGTATTAAATTAACTTTAAAAGAGTAAAAATATTTATTGGAAGCAGAAAAGGTGCTTGCACTGGCAAAATCTTGGATTATGTTATTCTGGTTTCCAACATCGGTCCCTAAGTTACACTATTGAGAGATGGTACAAGTCTTAAAACGCAAAATATAGAACCAAAGAAATACAGTCTTATTTTATCCACATAGTTTATGATCTGAATAACAAGCTCTTGTTTATGAGGGTTGTTTTTTCCCCGAGCAGGAAGCAAAATATCAAAGACGTAATAATGCATGTCTGCTTGTGCTTGAATGTAAAAACAAAAAGGTTGTCATATCTGTTTAACCAGCAAGTATTACATTTGTGAGATACATTGAAAAGGTGAAGAATGAAATTTCTTAAGTCAACCTTCCTGTCTTCCAGATTCTGGCCCATGGGGACATGAACCATGAGTGGGTTGGAAATGAATGGCTTCCCAGTCTTGGTCTACCCCAGTATCGCTCTTACTTCATGGAGTCGTTGGTCGATGCCCGTATGCTTGATCACCTCACCAAGAAGGAACTGAGAGGCCAGCTGAAGATGGTGGACAGTTTCCATAGGTGAGACCGAGAAGTTCAATCTCTGTTTCGGTTCTTTACTTTTCCAGCATAATCTTCTGAATTTTGGTTTTTTTGTAGTTGTGAGAAAAAAAGGATAAAACATGTTATTTTCTGCATGTAGGGTGAGTCTTCACTATGGGATCATGTGCTTGAAGCGTCTCAACTACGACAGGAAAGAGCTGGAGAGGAGAAGGGAAGAAAGTCAGCATCAGAACACAGGTGAGTCTTATTTATGTAAATATCAGCCAAATTTGATTACTGTTTCTGTTGAAAAAGCCTAAAAAAATGCTTATTTTATTGCAAAAACAAGATCTCAGACTAAAACACTAAAAGAGAAAGAAAACAACAAACAAACTATTCATATCATTAAATTAGTGGAAGTAAAGGCAAGTTAAGATTTTATTTTATTTTTTTAACTAAAATGATCTCAATTTTTAGGGTAGTTTCATGAACTTTGAATTGTCACAAGATTCTAAAAACATCTCAGAACTGATTTGAAGGTGAATTATTAATGTCACTGAATCTTCATTCAAAACAATGATGTTCATATGTAACCTTTAACCTTTCAAGTTAGAAGCCTGCATCCAGTAGAAGGTTTAACAGATGATTTATAACTGGTAGATAACTCTGCCAATAAATTTGATGGGCACTGCATCAATCTCCTTATTGATGTTGCCTTTAAAAAATTAACTCCTCCCTATTTCCATTAATGCATCTCAAACATCATGATAATATCTGCCCTGTTTCTGTGTGCCTCTCTCCAGATGTGATGGTTTGGTCCAATGAGCGAGTGATGTGTTGGGTGCAGTCGATCGGTCTTAAAGAGTTTGCAGACAACCTTTTAGAAAGTGGGGTGCATGGGTCCCTCTTGGCTCTCGATGACACGTTTGACTACACAGACTTGGCACTTCTCCTTCAGATACCAAATCAGAACACACAGGTACTGGGCTCTACACATAAACTACAACATTTATTGCTTATTTGAATGTTTATGTAAATCCTGCCTTGCTTATTTTGGCTCAGTCTCACTTTCATCTCATAAACCAGTCAAAACCTTCTTTTATTCTCAGCTGATGTCTGACTCGGATTTGTGTGTTTCACAGGCGAGGCAGCTCCTAGAGAAGGAGTACAATGCTCTCATCTCCATGGGAACAGAAAGGAGGCCTGATGAGGTATGACAAAGACAACTGTCAGTGGAAAATCACTCCACATCATTGTTGCCAGTTTTGTCCTCATCGTAACCCGCCTGATTAAGTCTATATAGTAGAGCTTTTTGCACACTTGTCAAATTCTTCTGATTGTCAAATGCATCCAGTGGAAGGCCTCTGATTGCTCCTATTTATAGGGGAGGCCAAGTTTTTTTGTAAGTGTGCATATGCCACCCCCTGAACATATTTGGCATGCTACAGTGTTTCAGCTGTGTTTACATGGGTGCTAATTGCTTAGTTACAGCATGTAAGACTTAGCTGTTAAAAAGAAAGTGCTTTGTCAAAGGCTAGTTCATTAGGAGGGTCTAATGGATGTCCTCTGCTTTGCATCCCGTGGTTTTTTGAATCAGCACCATTATTTTCTCCATCTACAGGATGGCACAAAAACATTTACACGCTCACCATCTTGGAGGAAGATGTTCCGGGAGAAGGATCTCCGAGGAGTCACCTCCGATTCCTCCGAAACATTACCTGCCAACTTCCGTGCCTCCGCCATTTCGACCCCCTCTGTCACACTGAGGAAGGTCCAGAGTGAAGGTGAGGAGCTGCAGCACAGAATGGTTCAATCGTTAAGCAATGAACTCGTTAGTATGTACTGACACCGTTATAGGCAAGTGCTTTTAATTATTTAATGTAAGTTAGGTAGAAAAACAAGCCAGTGAGTTATTAAAGCCAAAGGATGAAATAAAACTATTTAACACCTCATTAAAAGAAGGAGGAAGTAGAAAGGTTACAATGATGGTTTGGAAAAGTATGAAATTTAACAATTTTCCTCATGTGGAAAATTGAAAGGAAAATGAAAAACAAATAAATTTATGGACTTTTGCCTGTACCCTAATAGTTAAGATCCATCCATCCATCCATCCATCCATCCATCCATCCATCCATCCATCCATCCATCCATCCATCCATCCATCCA
>JAUZNJ010099754.1:0-21366 GCA_034780135.1 Jordanella pulchra
AAATCATCAAAATTAAATTAAATAAACATTTGAATGCATCAGTCTGTGTGCAATGAATAAATATAATGTACAAGTTATACCTTTTGAAAGCAATTACTGAAATAAATCTACTTTTTCATGGTATTCTAATTTTATGACCAGCACCTGTAAGTTAGATTTATCTTAAAGCTCTATTGAAATGTTTTTCAGGATCTTTTCTTTGATTGAATTTCTAAAACTTAGGATGGAATTTAGGAGTTTATGAATAAGTAAAATGTCTCTCCATGAGTACAATAAATTGATATATTTTTCTAAGATAAAAGAAGTGTGCAAAATTACCAAACCACCATAAAATGTTAGCAAATTTGAAGCCTCGCTGTGTGCCTTTCCTACCGTGCTAAACAAATGAAATCACAAGGGAGTGGGAAGGGCTTCTCCTGTTACACACTGTGACAGAGCATCAACTCTGACAGTAACTCAACCATTACCTTTCAGAACAAGCAGCAGCAGCAATGCATAGAAGAGAATCTGAAACTGAAGCATCAGTTTCGCCATGATAGTATCGATCTGATACAGTTAATGTCTTGGTATCAATATTTTGGATAGATCCGCCCACCACTATCCAACACCCGGCCAAATAGTTTGTGCTACTAAATACCAGTTGAAGTATTTAACATTTTGGTTTTATTAGAACTTTTAGGAGTCCTTAATCAGTCAGACACTCGTAGTTTTGCTGGGATTTCTATTATTGTTGAGTTTCTAACATGAGCAAATATGTCAAATGTAATATGAATACTAGGGGTAGATTTTTTTTAAGTTCTCAAACTTCAACCAATTTTTTTTTTATCTCTTACATGTCTTGACATAATGTAAACTTTGCTTTGTATTGCTGCTCAAAGAAATTGAATAAATAAGATCTTACCTTTCAAGTCAAAGCTTCAGTTTCCATATAGACAATGTGTGGTATGTAAAAACTTTGAGCCCACTTGTTTACATTGTTTATATAACAATATATATTAATTATAATCAATAATATCTCATATTTTATGCAGATGACCATTAGCTGTACCACTATGGTGCAGGTTTGAATAATGAAAAAAAGTTGTTGGAGGGATGTTTTCTCTCTGGACATCTTCAGATATGCCAAACATTTTAGGTTTCCGGCCGTCCTGTTAAAAAAAAAACACTTTTGTATCCTGCAGATCTTGATTTATTCACAACTATATGGTTAACCCTGTGTTTACCTTAAGGCTCTAAAAAGAGTAAAACTACACTTGAATCCAACTTGTTTGCACAGGAGAACTGGATAATATGACCTCACTTTGAAATGAAATTTCTGTGTGGATTTGCTTTTGTCAGGTTCCATTTTTTAAGTTCAATAGATCATGCATTGCGATTGAAAATGTTTGCACTATTTTTGTTTATGGGGGACCTTTTGTTTTTTCAGAACATCCTCCCTAAAATGTTTTTTGCCATGTTAACGCCACCAGCTGCTGCTGGCAATGGATAAATAAAAAGAGCATCAATTTGACATTTTTGGATAGAGAAACTTTATTTAAGTAGACTTCTCTGAGCAGAAATTGTACAAAACAACTTCCATGGTTTTAAAGCAATTTAATTTGAAACATTAAAAGAATGAAATTGTAAACATGTTAGGAAAAAAAATCCTTCACAATGCTTAAAACATTTCTTGAACTCTACCTTCACAGTAACGTGATAGCTTAGAAAACATGGAGAAAATGTCACTTTTATAGTGATTGCTGACTTAAATCAAAGCAATTCTGTACTCAGTGGTAAAAAAAACATATGAATGAATTGGTGCCCTCTGCTGTTTGCAAAGGCTGTGTCTCTAAAATAGACAAAAATATTTGGTGATAACCTGAGATCAGTACTTGGTTCAAAAAAAGCCCAACAAAAAGAAAACTTTGGTTTGACTTCACAAAAAGGCACCTCAAGTATACATAATATCCAATAACCAATAATGCAGGCAATAGACAAAATTACTATAAACAATCAACAAAATAAATTGAAAAAAAAAAAAAAACACCTGTAAACAGTCATGTAGGCATGAACACTTCAACGGTAAAAGTGCAAAAACAAGACACTTTTAAAGCATTTTCCTATTTCAGTGCATACTTGTCTTGCACCACAATATTAGCATTATAGTCCAGCAGGAGCAGACAGATGAATGATAGGTGTCATTTCAGAAGACTCCTGTGGGCAAGTGATGACAGATGGGTAGAGCAGTGATCTGGGAGCTGAGAGGACAAAAGAATTCAAGCAGGACAAAGACACCAAAGGCCAAGCAGCATTAGTTCTGTAGTAAATCTGCTTAAAAACAAAACTAAAAAAGTAAAAAAACAAACACAAACAAACAGAAATATAAACAGAATTTTAAGAAGATCTCTGATAGAACTTGACTTAATGTGATTATACCTGTGCTCCCAGCCTGGAGAGGTACCTGTTACGTAAGCCAAAAGCAGACATGGGTGCCAGTCTAGCATGCTCACCCTGCGTCACCATACTGGGTTGCATTTTAGTCCTGCAGGAATAATAGTGTCGGCAAAATAACTCCTTTCAGCCACATTGACATAAGCATTACATTGACAAACTTTGCGCAGAGGAGAAGCAGCAGGAGATGCGTGACAGTAGACAGACATGCTGCAGCAATAACAAAATAATTCTGTTGTTTCATAAAATATTTTGAATTTATTATAATACCATAGCTGGTTGCAATTGCAGTTCCTTCAAACATGGAATAATCAGTAGAAGTGCCATAGTTTCAACAAATCAACAAGTCAATACAGCTAAATTTAATACAAGTGTTAGGTTTTAACAAACAACACCCACACAGTTGTAAAAAGTGCAACTTTTAAGAGCATTTAGTTTCTGAATCATGATTAGAGTAATGTTCACTTTCATATAGCACTGGCAGTCCTCTAACTTTTAGATGAGTCTCACAGAAGTCTGGCTTCAGAATAAGCTTATTAGAAGGACCCTGCAGCACTTGATGTCAACAAAGTAGTTCAGCCATTTGATTTAGATTTGAAGGGAAAGGTACACATCGAAAAGTTGCAGGTCAATGGTTCTGAGGAATGGAGTTTTAGACCACTGGTTTAAGAAATTTCCTTTTTTTTGTTTCTTAACTTCTATACAACTTTGATTGTATAAACTTTTTTTTAATAAACTCTGATATATTGATCAACATATTTTTTCTTCTTTGAGAAACAAGAAAAAGTGCATTAGTGGTAAAGATCTTTTAATTTTCAAAGCAACTAAAGCAAACGAAAGACATAAGTATTCTTGTTTTAACGAAAGTTATGACTAAAACCTATTCATGTTTGACCTTTTTTATGTTTATGTTCAATGTTTATGTATTGTTTTTCAGGTTTTTGCTGTAAAAATTGTTTGCTTGATCATTTCAAGTCATTTCTTTTGGTTCAGCCATCAGTTTTTAACCTCTATAAAGCACTTGGTCCCCATTTCCTGTTGAAACTAAAAAATGTTTAAGTGAGTCCCACAGCCCCATAATGTCCATCAGCTGCGTATCTTCTCATGAAATTAAAATACAAATTTGTTAAACAAACAAAAAAAACCTTCAACCACCCCTCCCAAAATAAAACAAAAAACACAGGCAGTCATTGTGTGGAAACACACTACTTATATTTTACAACCCATGTTTTAATATGACAGTTGGACAGCTGCAATGGAGGCGCGATATATACCTAAAAAATGTCAGCTTGTTATATTTTTGTAACTCCACAGCCCAAAAGCCTAGAGGTCAAATATTGTTACTTACACAAAACCAACCTATCAAAATGAGGAGATATTTAGGTAAAATAAAGGTTAAATGTTAAAGGTAACAAATATGACTGCAGTAAATATGTAAAAAATAGAAAGTTATTCTGGTTCAGATAATTAGGGCATGGTATACAAGTCTTTTTTTACTTTGAAATGTATTAATATGGTGATACAATAATCTTATATCATTTCCAAGTGCAATACAAATAAAAAAAAAAAAAGATGTAGGGACTAATCTCCAACTACTTAACTAGAATGGCAGAGAGCATGAAGGTTCTGTTCAAATGAAGCGTGGTGCAATTTTGAAAAGTGCTTTGATCAAGTTAATCACCTGAATTCAATAAACCATAAAAAATCATAAAACATTTAGATCTTTTAAAAAAACATTTAAATATTTTAAAAACGTCATATTAAGGATTAAGTTATAATAGCTAAAGCTGAGTGTGATCACACAGTTAAATGGATTCATAAGTGGATTATCTTTCACCATTCGATGATTCAACAGAAAATTAACTCTTGTGAACTTTATAGCTAATTGAAAAGCTGTTTAAAAGTTTGGGAAATAAAACAACTGAGCAATAAAGCTTAAAAAGTTCCACCCATGCCCTATTTGAGATTATCTGTTAAAAGTTTAACGATGCATCGGATTCAGGTTGATGGAAAAAATAAGTGCCCATTCCATTATTAAAATTTGACTTGGCAGTGACGACGTTGATATAAGTCAAACAAGCCCCTTAGAAAACAGTAATACAAAGTTGACCTATACTGAAAGCAAGTTACAAAGAAATTTGATTAAATACCTCTTGACTTCATTCTTCCTGACAGTTAAAAAAAAAATTAAGCACCCTCGCATTTTGCAAACTTCATGCTGCACATACAAGATTAGTGAGTGAGTAGGATCAGATAGAAATCAAGTCAGTAGAGAAGCAGTTATGTTCAAACCAAGATTTGTCATTTTTCCGTGTCCTTATATCAAAAAGGGTTAAAGTAATAGTCAGTTCCAGACAGTCAGTTCAGGTTTTGAAGAGCCACAGATGACATCACTGGGCAGAGCCAGAACCGCAGTCACGCCCCATTGGCCGTAGACTGAAAGCTCTGGGGTGGACAGTGCAGTCTGTTTTTCTGAAGCCCATGACCATGTGTGTTCGCTCACCACCATCATCATCTGGAAAATATCAGTTACAATATGAATCACAAGATAAAAGTCAGCCACTGGAAGTCTGATGTCCGACAAACAATAAAATTCAGGTTAGACACATTAAATTAAAAAATGAATAATAATAAGAGATAGTACTAAGGAAGAAATGGACACAGTCTGTATTGCTGGTTATTCGTCCATAGTTCATGCAATGAATGAGAACAGAATTAGTCATTGTAACCTTTTAGAGCACACACTGGATGGTTAGCAGTGGCATGCATCATGTAGTGTATGGAAATATAAGAAATCTCAAAATTAGCAAATTAGTCAGAGGCAAACAAAAAAAAGACTAATCTTTAAAGATTCCTAATAAGGGGCTCTAAATTGGATATATGCACAAAAATGCACAAAATACAATGATAAAAAAGTTAAATATAAATCAATCTTAAATAAAACCCTTGAAAAAGTTGTCCTTGTTTGCTGATTGACACCAACCCCATCCCACAGCTGTCCGACAAAGAAGAAGCTGCAGTCAATTTACAGCAGAATAATGTCTAAACAGCTGGATTTACCTCCGAGCCCCTCTTAATAGCAGCTTATACCCAATATGCTGCAAAAGAAAGCAAGTTACAAAATAATAGTTATTTAGGAAGGGGCATCAGAAAGTAAATAGTTTAAGTCTAGTACTTCATTTACATTAGAAAAATCTATGCCATCTAATATCTAAATGATGATCCGATAAAATAAGACCTTAGATCTTAACATTGCATCTGAATAACAATTCACCTATCCCTGGTACTCTGGACAATACTAGTCACCATTTTTTCTTGTTTTTAACTTTTATTTGCAGGACAGCCTCAAAATGTCTTTTCAACTAGAGTCAACTTGGATCCTAAGCTGCTACAACAAGATGCTGCCTCAAATTTTGCATCAAGCTAACTTAACATTCACGCTTCATTTTGAAATGACTCCTAGATAATTAGGTCGAAACATTTCAGCCAAACAAGTTACAGTTATTCACCAGATTCCAGCTATGTTTCAGCTGTACCCTGTGTGAGTCTCTCTCTCATCAAATGGTTACGTAAAAAAAAAAAAACATTTCCCCCCTTTTCCAATAGAAGCTTGTCAGTTTGGGTTGCGTCATTTTTTATTATGTTTGATTCTTCTTTGTATTGCAATATAGAACCATCTAAATGTAGAGAAAAAAAAAAAACATGGAGAGCAGAAACTACTGCTCTGGTTCTGTCGTCAGAATTCAAGTAAAAGCAGAGAGAGCTCTGGGCAGTGAGACGCAGCACAATGGATACTGTAAGTACCAAGTAGAGAGAGGGAGGCCATACAGTATTAACCAGAAACAGACTAGGTAGAGCAGTGATTCTTTATTGTGTCCCTCATGTATCCCTGCCCTTAATGTTTTAGATGTCTCTGTTCCAGCACACTTGATTCAAAAGACTGAATCACCCCCAGCAGCCATCAACTGCTGCAGAAGCCTGTTATTCATCCATTCTGAACAGACAGGTTTGTGGCAGCAAGAAGACACCTAATATTGGAAAGACACGGTCACTGAGCTAGAGGATATCCATGGATAAGCTAATGCTACCTAATGCTAGCTTACTATAACAGAGCTCATTTACCCAATAGGCCGAATGTTAGACACTTTAACAGCAGAGTATATTATAGTGGTACACTGTTGTACCATTCTTCCAAACTTTAAAGTATGACCCACCGTCAACAACCACAAAGACTGCGGTGTCTGAAACGATAATTGTGAAGAAGCCAAGTTGAACATAAACCCAGCACTGGTGCAGACCTTTAAATGCTGATGAAAAATATGCTTTTAATACAAATTTTATTTTCTTTGGAGACAAACAAAACGTCTCATGACTCAGCATCTTCAAACACGCCAGTAATGATACGACTTCACTCCAAACCAAAGGGGTGAAATTCATCAACTTTCAGAGCACAAGGAACCTTCATCAAAAAATCTCCAGGAGGGTAACTAACCTCCGATAGATAAGAACATTATTAGCAATATATTGATAATAGAAAAATATATTGGACCTTATGAAAGAAAGAAAGCTAAGTTTGTGTTTGATTTTAGAAAAAAAAGATAAAATGCCATGAACATTAACATTTGTAATAAACATGCCAGATGGCTATTAGCGGGTTAGCAATAACAGCCACCTAAAAGCACAATAAAGTCTAATGAGCCAACCTGTTCAATACAGCATTTATAAAGGGGTGTTAGAATGTACTTCTGAGAATTGTAAAAATGCTACTGTTTACTCAATAGGCATAAAGCTGTTATGTGACTCATGCATTTAGGGGTCTTTGTATGAATTTGCACCTTGCATAGAATAATCAATGAGTAGTCATGGAAAAATTGGCGAAACAGCCGTAGAAATCACATAGATTGCAAAATACTTTCCTTATATTCTAATGAAAGCGATTCAGCTGAACTGTCTAAAAGCTCTTATGAAGCTTGTTAGTCTTGTGTCACTAAAAAAGTATGAGTACGTCCTTCAGTTTAAACAGTGGTTATGTGGATGGGAGAGGAGAAGGATTAAGGCTACTCACTCTGCATCTGGAGAGGTCTCCTTCTGTAGTTTAGCTCTGGCTGCTGCTGACTGGTTCAAACCTCCACCTGCAGAAAAAGAGACCAAGACGCAGAGAGTTGGAGAGGTAGTGAGTCCAGATCAGTTTGCTGAAAAGTGGCGGTGTAGACTGTGGAAATGCCATGGTTATATGGAAGATGAAAAAAGCAAGAAGAAAATGAGTGAAAGAAGTGAGGAGGTGGGAAAAAAATCCAGGCTTCAAACTACCTTTAAGATAATCCACAAAATAGAGCGCCACCACTGCCATCAGCGCAACTGTAAGACGGGTAGAGAGAAATCAATGTAGAGAATAAATAAGGTCTGATATCCAACAGGACTTTAAACCTTAAAAATAGGGGATAGACTTAAAAAAAACAACAAAAAAAACTTACTGCAAATACAGGCACAGAAAAACACTTCCAACACCAGATATCCTCTTATATCCACAATGATTCCTACTATAATCGCAATGACAGCAAGTCCTAGGTTCTGGATGGACTGCATGCTGGTAGATAAACAAAGGAGAACACTATGTCAGAACATAAAAAATAAAAATCATAATATTAATCCCAAAAAAGACAAATAGAAACTGTTAAACTGTAAAGGTACATACAAGCCATAGGCTGTTCCCAGTTGATGCTCAGGCACCACAAAAGCCACCATTGGCCACAGAGCACAGGCCAGTAGGGAGTATGAGACACCAAGCAGGGACTGGGACACAAGAGATGATTTGATAAAATGAATGGCTAGCAGTTCACATTAAAACAGAAAATACAGCAAACACAAAGGAGTTTAGCAAAATTCAAACAAACAATCTTCATTTGATAGTTGGAGAGTTGCCTCATTTTGTCAGACAAAGAGCACAGGAGGCTAATGATGCATATTAGTGAGGTTTATGAAGCATTTAATTGTGTAGTGTTAAATGTTCAAGCAAAAACAATTGAGATCTAAATCTAGAGCTTTAATTAAAGCTTTGTTTTTAATTTCACCTTCAACCATTAAGTGTTCTACAGAAATCCAAGAGACTTCCAGCAGAGAAAGTTTTCACAGGTGCATTTCAGTCAATTAGGATGACATCAAAGGGTTAAATGCAATAAGTGCAACTATTGTACTCATTATGCAGTGGTTTTTCACATGTTTTTGTTCATGGTAATGGATTATAATAATAATTTAATAGTTTATAACAATACATATTAGATTTCTCTCTCTTTTGTTTTTTTTTTGTTTTTTTTGCAACATATGGCCTTTATCTGAAAGTCAGATGATTTTCAGCTGGTTTTAAAGTAGTGTGTGTGTTGTGGGGTTTTTAGACAGAGACATGCGGTGAAGGCTGCATAGAGGAGTAAGGATGGGCCAGGGCCTAACACTTGTACCATCTCTACATCCGAAATATTTGATATATTAAAATGTATATCCAAGCACTGTACAGTAAATTTTTCTTCTTTTCCTTTTAGCCCAGAATCTTTAAAGTAAGATAGTTAGAAAATCAAAAAGGACAAGGAGACTTTTCCCACACAGGATAAAGGAAAGGTCTTTTAGCTCTTTAAGTTTGAATTGGATGACTGATATATTTTCAAAGGCTAATTTAATATTCTTGCAAAGCTCTTTAAATTCTGATCAACAGAAGATGGATTCATTGTTTTAAATAATTTGTATTTGTTATGTGTTGTCTGGTTTGTTGCTTACAAGGAGCATAAATAAATACCAACATATACAGATTAGTTTAATTTATAATAAATACACATCTCATTTGTCCAGCGCCTTCGGTGATGAGTATCTATCTGGCAGAAACAAAAGAAAGAGTAAAGTAATACCTTAGATCTTGCTCCCTTTGCATGTCTTAAAATTGGTCATTCATCAAAAAAGAAATTTAATTCATGCCAGCCCGATAATTAGATTGGTGAAAGAGACCAATCTACCAATCTACTTACATAGTACATTTCAAAAGAACATTCATTTTCCTGAAACTCCTTTAAATTCCTCCTGCTTTACATTCCTGTTATAGCTGCAGTTTCTCCTGGTGTTTGTTCACCTTTCCTAGCACCGTTTTCTTTTAAAAAATGCTTGTGTACGTAAGTGTTTGAATGGAAGGTCCTTTAGTAATGAACTTTAACAAAACAAAATAACATGTCGTAAGACAAAAATCCTTTCAGTGGTCTTCCAATATTCCCATGACCTGTGAATGCTCATCAAAATTATCATTACATTAGATGAAAGCTTAGAATACCTCACTGCAACAAATATGCAAATTGAATTTCTGAAACAAACAACAACAAAATTATGACACTATCCTGATTTCATTAAGACGGTCTTGTATGTTTTTCTTTTTACTTTGTTAATAAAGTAAACTTTTGCAATCATGTGTCATAATGCTCCCTAAAGACTTCTTTTTTTATTGTGAATACTCATAAAAAAGACTAATTTCCTTTATCTAGTATGTGGGTTTATTTGAAGACCCAAAGCTGTTTATGTATGTAAAATACATCAGAGTTTACAGCTAAAGAGAAAAAGTCTCTAGGTTACCATAGCGATCCATGGGTTCCAGAAGGTGAAGGCCAGCATCATGTGAGCCCCAAGTGTTGCAATGACGGCGGCAAAGACCCAGCCCACATTCCTCCCAGTCTTATCCACAATAAAGCCGAGAATTGGAGATGCAGGTGCTGAGATGATGTATACAATACTGGAAAATGGTTTTGTCAACAGTTACTTCGAGAAATGAAAAAAAAAAAAAAAAGTTGCAATTAGGTTAAAAAAGCATCATGGAAGTACGATATTTTTTTGTGCCATCATTATTGCCTTAAATTGAAATTGTTGAAACTGTTTTCCATTTATTCCAAAGCCTAGAAGGTATTCAGCAACTATTCAGCAAGCCTGTCATTAAAGCCATTTCCTTTGCTCATCATTTTGGGCAGTTAAGGCTACTCTCCTTTAAACCTTTAGCCTGCAGATAAGGGTCTTATTGTAGGATGTAAAAAATATTCTACTGTCTTTCTTTTCATTTTAATAACAATTCTAATAAATGCAAAAATAATAGCAGTTTCAATTTGAGTATGTAGGAAATTTATGGAATAGTTAATAAGGTTAATTTTCTGTCCTTACACACATTTGTATTTCTATCCATATTAAGACTTTACATTAACTAACATTCATTTTAGTTATGGCTTTAAATGCCCAACCATCACCTTTATCCTGACTCTATCTATTACCAGTACAGTATATTCCTAACCCTAATCTTAACCTAAAGTTAATTCACACCATACGTCTAAATTGACCCCCTCACATTAAAAATGGAGGTAACATAAACAAGCACAAACACACACAATGTGTCACATTATACTTGTGGGGACTTTACATTGATTTACATTAATTTCCCTTTCATTTCTATGGCTTAAACCTGACTTCAGCTCAATTCACACCTTAGTCCTAAACCTAAGCCACACCCAAAAAAAGGCCTCCTGGGATCAGTAGTTGGTTAACCTTAGAGAGTCCGTTTAGAGGTATAGTGTGTTAACTTTAGGTTAAGGTTAGGAAAATACTGACGATGGTTAGGGTAAATGTCAGGGTTTGACACAAATGCAGTAACAAAACGACTCATAATATAGATAGAAATACAAACTGGTGTATGTGTTCCTGAGCCCGACCCCTGACCCACACACATATATATTCATAGAACAGACCAATTCAATAAAAAACATAAAAACTCAACATACAGTTCTAAAAAATATTTCTATTTAGGAAAAATATAATTGTAATTACCTGTTGACAGCTCTGGCTTGAGCTGGGGAGAAGTTGAACTTTTCAATAAAGAAAACCCTAAAAAAAAAAAAAAAAGGATGGGTTGATAAGACTTAAAATAAAAGCCTCCATGCTTGTGTTATGCTTATATAAACTCAAAGTTGGAATAAAGTAATTATATTCTCAATGACAGTAAATTGTCTCCCATATATTAAACTCTCTTCATTTGCACTAAAGCCATTTGCTGTTTATGCATTGGCATAACTGTTAATTTTTTTTAATCTCCATTACAAATCACCGCGTAAAACCTATTACCAGTTTTAGAGCCCCATTGCGTTTCCTTGTGGTGTGACTGAAGTGGTTTTTTGATTCTTAAGGCAAAAAGAAAAAAAAGGAAACAAGCAGTTTTGTTAAAACTGCAAGCATTTTCGAGATGCACACACTTGGTTTAGACATCCCAGTAAATAAACCACCTGCTGAGGTAGGAGTTGGTGCCTTGGGGAAATGTAACTGCATAACAAGCTACGTATCGAGTATAAAGGGGAAGAAGGAAAAGATGGCTGGTAAAAAAAAATAAATAAACAAAAAAAAAAAAAAAAAAAAAAAATCCTGGGTCGATGACCAAAGTAAAGAAACAATGATTTAAAAAAAAAAAAAAAAAAAGGTGTTTCTTGGGTATAATCACAATATAATTATTTATTTGCTAAATGTCAAACAAAGCGATTATTTAAATTTTTCCTTTGAATTTAATCATGGGTTGAAAAGGTTGCATGATAAAGCAGCTTTGAACACGTATAACCAAGGTGGAAACCATCGGACTTGCTGATGCTGAAAAAAAAAAAAAAACTCTTCAGAGGATGTAGTCCACCAATAAAATTACTTCTAATCACGTTGTTAAATGTAATGCCTCATACCCAATGTTTTATTCCTTGCCCCTCTTTTGTGACCTTTCTCCTTTTTTATATTTCTATCCCAGGGCTAGGCAGAAGAGATAGATGTGGAAGGCAAAAAAAAAAAACAAGCACCAGGAATATGCAAGTTTTACATCAAAGCAAAAATTAGGGCTTATGTCCTTGGAAAGAAAATTCTGACAATATAAACCCAACATCATGAGGGAGAGTGCTAAGTAAAGTGTGAGAATAAAGAGAAAATAGAAAGATCCTTACTGATATTACATCAATCTAAACTTTTTTTATAACTGCTGACAGGTTTCTTGCACAATCCACTGGTATTTTGGTCTCCGTGTCATCCCCCTTATCTTTAGCTACCGCCATCGAATTCTAGATTCATCTTAACACAGACCCATCTGTTGAACACAGGCTGGGCTAAGCTTTCTTAAATTTTGAAGACCTCCAACCTTTCCAAAAGAGACATTAGAGGTTTCAGACACGGAAAAGTTAGAGGAGGGTTTCTAATATATATTTTTTTTGGATAATTTTTGATCATTTGAAGTGTCACTGTTGTGTAAAGCAAGCTAATAAGAAGCTAATAGCAGCTGCATGATAGCCCAGGGTGACATTTTTTGAGCTGTTGGTTTATAAATCTCAAACAACATTAACAGTTTTGTTTTTCTCCATATTCTTGTTACATCTGATTGCAAAAATATGACCAAAGAGTCATTTTGAACTGAACCCCGCCTCTTTCTACTAGCTACTGGCTCCATTTCCCTCACCAGACATAGCTAAAGAAGTCCTCACCTTAACTATTCATTCAAGAACTATCATAGACGTTTCACAATCAATTAAATATAATTTTATTAAATAATCCCCCTGGGATTTGTATTATCAATTGATTAGAACACATTTCAATAGCTCTAAATTAGTTAAAAGCTAATTTGACCTCACATGAAACTCTTTAAGACAAACTTTGGATCAAACACAAAATCCATGCAAAACTGTGACATCGTTGCATCATTTTTAATAATTATGCTTTTTTATTATTTCAATTTAATCTTCTTTGTATTCAAAGTAGCTTAGTTCAGTTGAGTTTTACTAGTTTAGTCAGAGTTTTGAATCAAAATCTGTTTAAATTGGATATGAATTATTTTCGTTAAGTTTTGGTATTTTAAATAGAAGTCGTTGTGAATTTATTCCATATGTTTGCAGACCTAACTGTTTGATCATGGTTTCAGCTCGATTCACACTTTTATTTGTTGTCTTAACACACAGCCAGTCGGACGTCTGTTCACAGAACAACATATGACTGTCAAAATGTTATTTGCTCAAATCCAGTATTTGCAATATACAACTTTATACAAAGGCCTCTCTGTTAGGGAGGACAAACTTCAAGGTTCTTCATGTACAGAAAAAATGCAAAATGAGTCATTTTGGAACATTTAACACAAACAGTATTTAGATCCTGAAAGTTGTGTGTTCCTCTTTTAACTTCAGGCTTTAGTACTTTGATTTCCCACAGATTGAGGTCAGGTGATTAACTCAAGCTTTTATAAAAACTCTTTCAGAAGTCATTATTTATTGCTTTGTTTGAAAACAAGCACAGAGCACCTTGCCATGGAGGATTTATGTTCTAATGAGCTTTCTTCTGCAGGACTATGACCCCAACAGCTCACTGGACCTTTCAATAGTTTATGAATTATTCTACAAGTAATTTCATTGTGTTTTAAAATAAGAAGGTTGTAAAGGTCTTAAAGTTTATGGGTTTTGCCCCGTTTTATTTTTTTCCATGTTCGTCAAACATATCTATAGGATATTAACTGAGTCTAAACCAGCTGGTATGAATTAGTAATACAAGGCAGTGGTAGAAGCGTTTTCTTATTCATGGAATAAAGATTTTCCATGACTTTCACACTTTCCTTTCTTCTGTTATATACTTTTCCTCGTAACCTTCAATTTTATATAACGTACTGTAGGTGAAATTATGGACATTGGCTGGTTTAATTCATTGCAAGTGTGGACTGGATGGGATAACAAATTCATGTCAACTGCACCTTTATAAATGAATTAACTTAAAAAAAAATCTGCGATGTGTTCATTACCTATTTTGTTCACTGCCAGTGTTTAACAAAGTCTCATTAAATTTGATCCCTTTTGGCCTCCCTCAATAAAAAACATTTTGTGAAGTATATTATGCAAATGAGCAAACTATTTCTATTGATTTTGTCTGGAATCAAGTGGTTCATGAGAGCCAAAAAGCCTGTAATATTAATGATTTGTTTACATTATAAACTGTTTCACAAACTTAAAACGACAACAACAAAAAAACTCAACAAGTAACAAATTGTCATCATTACCAAGCATGGATTAGGGCATTTATGTAATATCTAGATTATTTCATGTCAAATTTATAAAGCGCTAATAAAAAAAACTTTATTATATATGATGCCAAAGAGCAAAACTGTTGTTTGTGTATCTTAGAAAGAAAAAGAGTTATAATACTTACTGGCCCTGTCCAATAAATGGGAAAATGGCAACATAGTAAAACACACAAATGATGAAGATGAGCCACAGGGCTAGGGAGAAATCTTTCACATCGGTCAGCTTTATAACTTCGCCTAAAACAGAAGATCAATATGTGTATCAGTTTCAGATTGCAATTTTTATCACAACAGCGATAGCCGACCAAAAGACTTGATTCAAATGCACAATTATACAAAACCCTGGATGTAAGTGGCTTTATCTAGGAAAGAATAAATAAACACATCTCAATAGATCAATACTAATCAGTTCAGTAAAGCAACAAACAGAGCCTGGCATTCTGTTGTAATCTGGAATGATAAAAAAACAAAAACAAACTTGAAGTAGTTAGGGACAGCTTGTAGTTAAGGAGGAGTAAAGATAAGAACAACATTCTCACAGCATTACCAGTTTTCCCCTGTTCCTTGTGGAGGATCCTCTCTGCTCTTTTATCAAAAAACGCCAGCACCAAGGCACATATTAGAGAAAACACGCAGGTTCCAGCAGCTAACAGGAAAAACAAATATATCAGATTTAAAAGGCTTCAACATGAGATATTTAGTTTGGTTCAGCACATTTACTGACAACTGACTGATGGTCAGATGATCCTATTAAAGTTTAACAAACAGTGGCAAACACTTCAGGATGATGAACCTTTTACACGGGGGACAGGTTATGAGAACTGACACTTTTTACATTCCCATGAATCATCCGAGATGCCAAGTAGCACTTTTACTTCCCTTTCCTACTTCTCTCTGCGTTTGCTTGGCTGTAACCTGAGAACTTCATAGACTGGCCAGTAACTCAGGCACATCGTGTGATAGAGCCCGTGTAACCAGAGGCTCACTTTAAACTCTTTCTTCTACTCAAGCAAAGCAAGGCGTTTACCCATAATAGTATATTACCTACCGATCATGAGCGATATTCCAAGTGTGGTGTATCCAGGGGAGCCGACAGCAATTGCGACTTGGCTGTACACCCAACCCATGATGTTCATGTTCACTGTGCTGCCCTACAGAAAAAGAAAGCAGGTCTGAGGTTTAACATATTTACACCTTCAGTATTTTGTAAGAGATTCACACATTTAATCTGTATGACTTTCAGCTGTGACTTTAAATACATGTAATCAGCTGGTATGTGATAACTGCATTAGTTAGCTACACATCTATAAAGCGGAAAGAAATATAACATGGTTCGAGATTTGTTTTTCTAATTTAAAAAAAAAAAAAATCTGAAATACTGGAATGTAATATTTTCCAGCCCCCTTTACTTTGAAACCCATCACTAAAATGCACCAAATGAATTCAGGAGTTACATCAGCTAATTTGAATAAATGTGTATTAAGGCTGCAACTAATGATTATTTTGCTAAGCGATTCATCTGTTGATTATTTTTTCGATTAAATAATCAGATGGTAAAACGTTTCTGAAAGAAGATTTTTTGCAGAATTAAACCAGGTGAAAGTAAAACGTTTCCACCCGAGGAGTTCTGGATACACCATATGTTGACGGACAAAAACAGTTTTTTTTAATCTTATATATTTATTACAATTTTAGTATAAATTCTGCTCTACATGGGCTTATCTGTCAACTAAAGGTATGTTTTAGAGTCTTTATACTCGAGTTAACGATTAATCGATTGCTAAATTAGCTGACAATTATTTCAATAATCGATTAATCATGATTGTTTCAGCCCTAATGTATAAATAATATAGTATTATACAAACACAGAGACTTAGTATTAATCCAACTGTTTTTGTGATGGCCTCAGAGAGAACATCGGTTTTCAAAAGGCATCATTAGGACCCAGGACTACAGCAGACAGGTCAGAGAAAAAGTTATGAAGACATTTAGAGAGGAGTTGGATTAAAGGAAAATTCCAGCCTTTTGATATCAACAAATACTGCTTAATCCTACAAACAAAAACTTAACATTTGGTGTTAAACTGAGACTGCACATCAAAGTGAACGCATCACTCCCACAGTCACACATTATAGTGACGGAAAAATAACGTGGGGATGCTTTTTTTCCCCCTAGGTCGACAGAAAGTTGAAAGGAACCAAACCATCTACTGAAAGGTGCAAAAATAAAATTGAGTGACAAAAACTTTCCACCTTTGAATTTCTTTTCTGAAAATCAAGACTTAACTAAAATCCATAGCAAGATGTGAAACAGATTCTCTCCATTCAATCTGATCAAGTTTCTGCAGTTTTGCATAGAAAATGGTGGAAACAGTATGTGATACACAGTTGGTAAAACCATACTCAAAAAGACAATGGTGCAGCTGTCAGAAAGTACTGGTTCACTGAGGCTGAATACAACTGCACACAATGTTTCAGATCTCTTTTTCCAAGTCTTTTTGAAATTATTTCCCATTTTCTTGCTATTTTATTTTACCAATACACTAAAGCTTGTTTTTTTTTTTTTGTTTTTTTTTTTGATTGAACAAAATGTGAAAACCATTAAATTATCCCTATAGATGTAGATGTTCTTTTTCGGTGCCCATACCAATCGAGCCATGCTGAGCTGAAGGCCAAATACCAGGTTCAGCTCCTTGCCTTTGAACCAGTTCACTGCATACGTATTTTGGGCCACAGCTAGGGACTCTCCCCCAATACTGTCAATGAAAAGAGATGAAGAAAAAAAAATAAGTTCTGTTAAAGATAAACATGTGTATATTTTGGCTTGAATTTTTGGGAAATTAAGATGAAGTGAACTTAAGAATTTAAGTGAATTTCATTTTGTGCTGTTGATGAGTGTGGCAAATATGTGGTAAACAGTTTGAGTGAAATGTAAGAGTTTGAAAAGTTAAATGTTTTACCCAAACACAAAACGCCCGACTTCCATCAACCAAAATTGATTTGCCCATGCTCCGGCTGCAAATATTACCTGTGAAGATGGAAAAACTATCTGGAGTTTTTTTATTTGTGAAAAAAAAACAAACAAACAAAAAAAAAAAAACAATCAACTACATATTGTATCTAGAGTTGAACACAAACCAACCTGTCCAACGCAGACAAAAAGAGAAAAGATTATGGTTCCAAGCCTTTAGAAACAAGAAGGCAAATTAAACGTGAAACAAAAATAAGGTTGTACTTCTTACATTTTTAAAATAAGAATTCAGAACCAAACAGGTGCAATTTGGGCCTGTGTTCTACCTGATGCCAAAAACTCTGTCAATCAGAAATCCCCCCAAGAAGCAGAGAATCACATTTGGCCAGGAGTACCAGGCATACAGCTGCATGAACATCGCAGTGTTTAGATTCAGATCCTGGAAACATAAAAGAGGAAAACATTTTCTTTCTAAAACAAAAAGTCATAAATTAAAAACACATTTTTTTTAAAGCTAGAGACATGTTGCAAGACTTTCAAAGTTGTCACATATTTTAAAAACACTAGATATTCACACAGACAGACAGCTTTTTATGTGTAGTTGAAAGAATGGGAATCAAACACACTGGTTTTCCAGATCACCTAAAGCAATCTGAACACCTCAAAATCTCATGGAAACTATGGGTTAATGCTAATTCAAACAAAAAACACATACCGGTCAATCAGAATTTGTACAGCCTATATTTGTGTTCTACTTTCCCAACTGAATGAAAGTGATGCGATTTAAATTTCATTATGACCTGCAATAATTTCAGGTAGGGCTGGCAAATAATTGGAATCACAATGTAATTTAAACATAACGCAATTTTACAATTTGCAGAGGCATTCAATTTTGGCCAAAACATTAAGACACTGCAGCTGTTTAGGTCACAGTAATATATTTAAAGTGGGTTTGCCACCCCACCAAAAGGTAAGGAGAGTTGAAGCTAGCACACATTGGACTCTGAACAAGAAAGCTTGCAATAAAGTCAATAAAATTGCAATAGCAAATACGTATTAAAAATATTTGCAACTTTGATTTCAGGGAAAGTTGTTTAGCCCTAACTTCAGGTTCTGAGTTTGTTGGATTTTAGAAGCTAACTTCTGTCTTTACTGATAAAATGACTTGATGACTGGATCTCACAAATAAAAATAATGATAAATAATTTACAGTAATTTTCTGTGTGAAAAATATTTTGTTCAGTAGTTGATTTCATTGTGTTCCTTCACTATATAGATATTTAGGTTTTAAATATGCAAGTACAGATCTGCTGCTTTTTATGTTTCCTTAAGTGATAGCTTGTATAATAAGCGGTGCGATTTTAGATTTCTTTCTTTCTTTCTATTTGTAGTCTTGTTGGTTAGTTACAAACGGTGATCAGTTCACAAATACCCATCTATATATCTAGAAACCGAAACAAGTACAGCATAAGGACTTTTCACAGCAATGGGAATCGGGGGGAATCGGGCAAAACTTCGTGTAATGTCGTCCATCCTTCAGCTTAACACGAAGGGTAGATAAATGCTCCTAAAATGTACAATAAGGTTATTTGACAGTGCAGGTTGGGCTGCTTCATGGATATTGTAATATTTAAGTAGGAGAAAACAAAATATACAGCGTGTTTGCCATTAAAGGGGAAAGTCATATTTTTCTACATAAAAAAGTTACCTGTATGACTTGAGTTTGGAGTGCAGCTGGATTGTCATAACAGAAGTAGCTTCCTGGAATAAACGCATTACACATATAAGATTAGACATTTTAAACAAACAAATTCCAAGCTCATTGATAATACTCAAATTCTTGTGTTTCGTGCAAAATCTCTTGAATCAATTTCTGGGATGCATCTCACCGAATCCCAGGAAACACATAAAAACCAGGACCACCACTCGGTGGAGGAGGTGGCTGGGGTCACAGATAGCAGGCATCGGCCTGCCGGGTCCGCTGGTTCCCTGTCGACCTGCGACCGAGCATTCATTATCGTCTCCCAATAAACCCCGACGCTCCTCAAAATCCGACATGTTTGGCTTATGCCTGCTGCTAGTAAACACCCTGACAGGAAGAAGATCATATGACCATACCAGAGAAGTCACGTGGCAGACCATTCCTTTGGCGCGTGGACGACATAGGCTTTCGCGCGAGCGCGCACTGAAACTAAAACTAAAGTCAAGGCAGCCTCCATTTTAATCAGATCCACAGAAGCACAAAATAAATACTTTTTAGACCAGAGGAGTGTATATATAACAAATTCTAGTCAATATACGTTAAACTTGTCGGTTGTATTTCAAAAAGTCCATGCCAGCGTCGTTACCGTAATTCATAGCGTATGCGTGGCCCATAAAAAGCCAGTGAGGTGGTCGTTTCCTTGCGTTATTTTAGTCCTCCGAGCACGGGAAGGAATATTTCACATGACACTTAGTAAAACAGACTTATTTTAATTACATAATGTGATTTTCTTATGATTTTTCAAAAACATTTTCAGTGCAGTGTTAAATATGACACTCAAGCTTCTATGTGACATACTTTACTTACATAACTTTTCACTTTATTTTTTAAAGAAATCTGTGCTAGAGGTATCAGGGCAGTTCTGTGTTAATAGATAAATTATAACTGCTTAGTTAACATTTTCTGAACTCGCATAGGCAACTACAGATTACATTGGTTTATAGAATATATCATAAAAAGCAAGAGTAATATTTTCTGTTTAAGACAAAACCTGAATGTAGAAAAACAAAAATGCACTAGTGCTGATATTCAGTTGTTTTGATGCACCTTGTGACACTTAAAACTAGAATCAGTGGTGCAACATGAAAACGAGCCCATCTTAAAGGCATAGCTTGTGTCTATGCAGTATTTCTAAGATTCATCATACTTACATTCAGGTGTCAATCAGATTAATGATTAAAAAATATTTTAAATCTAAATTAAACTATGGTGATTAGATTTATAAAACAGTTACTTGCAATCTGCAGTTAACAGAATCAGTATGTAATGTTGAGTATACTGAACTCAACAGTGTTTGCATTTCTTGTTTTTTTTTAATGATTGTTGAATTCTTAAATCCCAACATGGCTCCGTGGCTGAATTTTCAAATCGTTGAGCACTATATCAGGGTTTAAACCAGCAAAGGAGAAAAGTCCTGTAAAGGTAAGGCCACAGCTTCTAACTCTGTTGGAATTCTTTGTTAAGTGTGCTTTTGATGATAAAGGTTCTCAGTCATCCAGGTCATGGTCAAGCTTGGAAACTTCAGTTTAGGGACCTGGACGTGTAGTTTTCTAGAAGACGTTTCGCCTCTCATCAAAGAGACTTCATCAGTTCTGACTGATGCAGGAGAAGCAAGAGATAAATATACTGTAGGTGTGACCAAAAGTTACGTAAGGGGTAGAAAAGAAAGAAAAAGCTGACTCTGATGGGTCGTTAAGTAGGTCGTCAGAGTGGTTTCGGTCAAATGGCTCTGTTGAGTCAGGTGGAAGTAGGTGTGAGGTGAATCTTTTTCAGTTACAGTCACATCATAAACACATGTAAAAAAGCTGTTTTATACAAAAAATGATACTTGATTTCTTTTGCTTGACGATAAAAAGTGGCCTGCACTTTATTTTTGACCTATTAAAAAAAGAAGGATGAAGTATACAAATCAGAAAAGGAGGAGGATTTTTAAAAGTCCTGAAAAGACCATAAAGAAAGGCATAATGATACAGCTTTGTTTGCTTTGTTTTCGTCAACAGTATTAAGCTATTTTACAATATTTGAACGTTTTATATTAGTTCAGCAGATAATTCAATTAATACATTGTCATTTCAGGTGGATAGATAGATAGATAGATAGATAGATAGATAGA